>OZ038378.1:97600130-97860130 GCA_964036045.1 Eutreptiella sp. 'Long Island Sound 2002' | reverse complement strand
TGAAATCTGGCGCTCACAACATGGACGGTTTGATCACCACGGACGGTTTGATGAAAGAACCTAGCGCACAAGTCCAGCACGCAACAAACGATTTTTGTATAGCGCCTCGTCTTGCGGAATTTGGCGCTCACAGCATGGACAGTTTGATGAAAGAACCTAGTGCACAAGTGTTTGAGTCCTCAATAGTGCCCCTCCACCACCGGCTCAAAACAGGCTAAAACCACTTGTTTTGGCATCCTACGTGGTCTTGGAGCAACTTTGAAAACGGCCATTTTTTTGACCCCAATGCACCCCATTGACCCATTTTGGGCGTGCACCCGTTTGTGCTCAAGCGTGCAGCTTGCCACAGCCTAGTGGGTGATGGTATGGGTGTCTAGGCGTCCGTTTGGGCGATTCTGAGTGGTGGAAACCACAAAAAGTGGGGGCTTGCGGGTGGACTAGGTGCTCTTGGAATCGGATTTTGAGCCACGTAGCCCAAGATACGCCCCGTGCTTGGTTTCGGGGTGTTGGTGCACATTGCGTAGATTTTGGGGCTTTTTAGCGCCTTTTTGGGCCGTTTCTCGGACATATTGTGGAGTTGAAGGGCACTAGACGGCTCTTTGACACGGTGAAGTCAAGCGGCACGTGTAGGGTAGCCACCGTTTTCCTTCGTTTGGGCGTTTCTCCCGGGTTTGGCGGCTATTTTGGGCGAAAAATGGCTGCTTTTGGCCTAAAACTGCGCAGATTTGGCAGGGCACCTCCTAACTTGGCGCCCACGCCCCGGCCCGCCACCGCTGAGTTCTAGGCTCAGAACTTGGATTTGGCAAGGGCACCACCTAGGCTCTAGGATGGCTAAAGTAGAGTCAAGCCCGCGGCGTTGGGAAGGGGCAATGGCCAAAACGGCTTGGTGAGCTTCTTGTTGCTTGCTTAGTAGCTAAATTTAAGGGCAGAGGGGTGTAGTAATATATATTTGGTCCATCAGAGCTCTGCCCCCCGCCCGTGTTAGCCGTCCCCCTTTGGGGTTCGAAGGCCCCCAATATACAAGAATATGAACCCTTTCCACCGTGTGCCACCGTGTTTACGTGTGGATTAGAGAATTTGCGGCCTAGTAGACACCATCTGCCCCATGTAGGCACTGTTTTCTCGACACGGTCTACCACGGTAGACAGTGCCAGCATGTTGTGGCCACAGAGGCCATAATTGGAAATGGGGCCAAAGCCTCCCTTCCCCAAAAGCGGTCCGCTAACATCGTTTACCCGTGGATAGGGGCTAGGCGGTCAATAGTTTGTAGACACTATGTGCCCCAAGTAGACACTGTCTGCCCCTAGTAGACCTTGTCTACCTGTTGTAGACGCGAAGTGCCAATAGTCGGGGCACAGGCCGTAGGCCCTTGTCCGGAAAACGGGAAGCTAAGGGTCGTGCTGAAATAAGGTACTTGCCCGCGCGGGTGCCGAAGGCGCCGTAATAGGTTCCGGATCCCTAGAGGAGGGGCGGGGGCAGACACACGGGTAGGTGCATACATATGCATATACATATATATAGTCATAGGCATAATCATAACCACTTATCATGCCGTCTACTGGAGTTACCGGGCATCTCGCAGCGATAGGTGGTTCCTGCCCTGCTCGATCCCGTGGGCACTAGGGCTGCGTGAGGTGGCCCACAGCATGACGGCATACGTTACTGGGTCCCACTTGAGGTGGAAGCTGTCCAAAGTTGGCCTACCATGGGTTTGAAGAGCCGGTCCAAATTCAAATCCTGTGCTGCCCGGCGGAAAGATCTCAAGGGGAAGGGAAAGGGTAAGGGGAAATCTGATGTGGGGCCCATCCACAGATCGGTGGATTCTAACCCGAGTTCCGTTCTTGTTGTTCCTGCTTCGGAGGCCAAGGACATTGCTGCCTCATTTCAAGGTCCAAGTGACGTCAGCGACCACCAGCACATACAACCAATGAGGCAGGCAAAGTTGTTTCGCGTCCCCGTTGTTGATGGCTACATAGAGCAGCAACTTGTGTTTCCCACAGGCAATAGTAGCAGCAGCAGCAACAGCAACAGCAGCAGTAGCACAAGCAACAGTTGTAGCAGCAGCAGCAGCAGCAGTGACCGTGGGAGTAGTAGCAGTCCTGAGAATGATGATTCTGAGGATGATGATGTGTACATGTGTGGCGCCTCTACAGTAAGTGCCGCAGGGTCAGATTCTTCATCTTCATTTCATGACAGCCCTGAACCTCAACCGCAACCCAAGAAGTATCGGCGTACGGCTGCAGATAGTCAGGGGGAGCGGGTGTTGGATGTGGACGCCATGTCAGGTGATGGTTGCTCAGTGAAGGGGAGTACACCATTCACAGTTCCTATTCACGACAAGTAAGGACAAGTATTTCAAATTTTTTCAGCATCAACAATGTGTTTTGGGATATGGATTCGGTGTTCCAATTCAAGACCGGTATTCTTTTCTTTTTTGCAAGTTGCTTTGCTGAGGTCAGGTAAATGGGCGGACAACATTGCCCTCTCTCAATGTAGCAAATTTCAATAGAAAATCGCTTGGAAGTTTTCAAAGTTGCCCGGAAAAATGCTCGGAAGTTTTGGCAGCCAGCTCGGGACCCAAAACGCAACCAATATCGCTTGGAATGTTCTATACGCCTTCCAGCCAACCGTCCCCGGGTAGCTCGGAAGAAAGTTTGGTGCCGACTTCTGAAATGTACCGTGCGATACGAGTCCCCTTTGGTGACCATAAGTGCTAAGTGTTTCCAAAAATCCCCTGCAAAATGCCCAGCTTTTTCCTCCCATTTTTTACCTTGTATGCTGTGCGTTCTAGCACCATGTGTAGTAAGAAGACAAATATTTGTCTTTTGTAAGTTACTTGGTAGGGGAAAAATATTTCTCTACTCAGTAGTTTATCTAGGAGAAAAACATTCCAGAGTCAGTAAGAATTTGCTTGAACAATTTTTTTGCACTTGTGACCGCCACTGCTGATTTTGTCCCCCGCTGTGAAGTGATGCGGGCCCTCGTACGGCACGGTTGACATAGCCAATCCACGGGCTTGTGGGCCACAACAAATTTTTGACCCGCTTTGAAGCGTTGCGGACCCACAAGGCAGGAGGGGAGATGTAGCCAATCCGCCCACTTGTGGGCCACTGCTGATTTTCTCACCCGCTCTCAAGTGTTGAGGACCCCCAAGATGGAAGGGCTGATGTAGCCAATCCGCCCACTTTCGGGCCACTGCTCATTTTGTCCCCCGCTCTGAGGTGGTGGGGACCCCTAGACGGCAAGGTGGTGTAGCCCATCCACCAACTTTTGGGCCACATTTGATTTTGTCCCCCTCTCTAAAGTGTTGGGGAACCCCAAGACGCTAGGGTGACGTAACCAATCCGCCCACTTGTGGGCCAATGCCGATTTTGTCTTCCCGGATGGTTTTGGTGCCCTTGCATTTGCAATTGCACTCATGCATTCCACCTTCATCCTGCAGATTGATGGTGTCAGTTGCCATCCCGCATGTCTCCTGACATTGCCTTGTGCCTTGTCTCGACGGGTTGTCAAGGGCATATTGCAAGTGCCACAAGATATATTGTGGTTGCTGCGTGAAATGGCTGAAGCTACTCTGGACTGGTCATTACAAGTCGGCCTCCATCCCCAGGAACCTAGCACTGCATTGGGAGGTGGCTCGGATGTACACCAAAAACAAGTATGCGGATCCCGCGGACACATGCTTTTCTTGTGATCGCACACCCCACATAGCCTGACACGAATGTAAGGTTCTTCCGTGTACCTTGCATGCATCAATCCTGTGTCAATCGGAGACATGCGTTGGATTGTGCCAATTTTTGGGCGGCCAACCTTGCTATTGCTGCTGTTGCTTTTGTTGTTGTTGTTGTTGTTGCTTCTGATGTCAACACCCGTCCCGGTGTGTGGATCTGTCGCAAGTGGTATGTGGTGCCTCCGCAATACCCCCAAATTGCCGTTGGTCATCTAAGTAATGACGGAGAATTTTGCCCAAGCTGCAAGGGGAATCGAAAAAGGCCGTGTTTGGGATGTGCACCAAGAATCCTACGGAGGGAGGCAAACCGAGCTATACGGATACTCAGGCTGACTTGATTTTCAAGCGTGTCTTTGGTAACTACTTGTAACTAGTTGGCACTTATGTTGGCCATGGCCCTCTCAGGACTCAGGACTGAGTTTGACTTTGCCCCCCCTCCCAAACATGTGTCCCGGTTGTTTTTCTCCACCCTGGGTGGTCCAACACACTTCCCTGTGTCCACTCTAGCGGTGTATAACTTCGTTTACCCGGAACTCCATGGTGTGTCGATTTCGCGAAACCCCCCCAAAACTCAGTAACCCCCCTTACTGACACCCTTACTACCGCAGTAACCCAACTCAGTAAGGGGGGTTACTTACCCCCTTAGTGACTTAGTAACCCCCTTACTCACTCAGTAACCCCTCCTTATTGACCCCCCTTACTGAGTCAGTAACCCCCTTACTGACCCCCCTTAATGTGTTTTAACCGTAGCAACACTAGGGCATGAAGAAATCAGGCAAGTATCAAATGTATCACTCAGCCCTTCGTCGTTTGCGTGCCAACAAAGCCTCCCCTTGTCCTCCCTTGGCTTTGCGCAATTGTACACCCACCGCGAGTGCATCCGTGTTGACCACATGGGCCATACCACGCCTCGTCACTCGCGGCTTCTTCAAGCACCAACCTCTCATACCGTTTTTCAACCGGACTTTGAAGGTCCGGTTGCGGTACTCAATGGGGATGCTAGAGAACAGGTACAAAGACCTATACATCCCCAAAATTTTGCCACTGTGACACGCGGCCCAATGGGCCCACAGTGTGGGCTTCCACCCCAAGGCACTCCAACACTCGCCAAACTGACGGGCATGTGCCTGAGCTTGGGCAACCTGAGTGGGGGTGAGGTACTCCTTTTCCCTCCACAGACGATACATACCTGCGAAAGACCGCAGCAAGGGCTTAATGAGGACATGGGCACGCATTCCTCTCTCCCCGACCACCTCACACTCAAAGTGGCTACACAAGATCACAACCAACTTGTCTGGTGTTTGGTGATTCCTCCAGAACAAGGCACCAGAGGTCAGACTAAAATTTCCGTCCTTTGTTTGTTTCTGCTGCAAGCGTTCAGCAGGTGGGATTGCCTCTGCCTCAGCTTGTACATGCTGATGGAGTTCCTGTAACTCCTTCACAGCACCACGCTTGCTGTGGTCGGCTGCTACCCAATCCTCAACCATCCAACCCACCCGTGTCACAATGGCATTTAAAACGCGGCAAGCACAATGATTATAATCACCAATGCGCCGCCTTGGTGGGACGGAGGTAAGAAAAGAGCCCCAACGGCACAGGGCCTCGACAAAATCGGTGGGAACCATGCTTCCCACATTGCCACAACACCAACACTTGTCGCCAGGGTTACTGACTAACATCAGCTTTCCATCCCCGGTGACAAACACCTCAAAAGTGTACCTTGTACCCCCCCACATTATATCCCTATCCTGCTCAAGGTCTTCAACCTCCCTGTCTAGGCCGGCAAGCCCGTGGACGGCACGGAGGCATCGTCCATCGTCAGGACCATCAAGGGCCCACCATGTGGCCCACCTCCTTACATCGCTGGCTCGACTCGGGGTACCCCACACGTGGACCTAGACGTCGCAGCGCGTGGCCGATGTGCGCCACAGGGGTGTGGCATCTGGGGCTACAATGACCTTGATCTTAGTGTCCGTAGGGGGAGGCATTTGGCACTGTTGTGCCAATGCAACTTGTGTGCTCACCACATCCCATAGTGGGACAGCGGCAGCGGCTCTTTGGGACATGCCACTGCCAAAGACAGCCATCGGGTGGGCCGTGTAGGGGCGTATGTGGCGGCGGGCTTTATCCAAGTCGGCCCGCGTGCAAGTGCGTGGCAGCTTGGACAACTGCCGCACACTAGCTTGCATGTCGATCGTCCCCTCAACAAGGGAAGCAGCCTCCTCCACGGGGGTATCAGAGTCGTCACCGCCTTCACTTGGGATGCCCAAGGTTACCCCCGTGCCCGCTATGGCAACGTTGGTGACGTTGGTGCCTAGCAGGGCGCTTGCCACGCGTGCAAGGCACTTCTTGCGTTGTGCCTTGGTCTTGGGGTCTTTGAGTGCTTCCAGTGGTGTAAGGGTGAGACGTTGTAGGTGCGCCTCAAACGTATCCACCGCTGCGTCCATTATAAAAAGCTGTGCACAAGGAAAACGGCATCCTTGTTGCGTTGGTCTCTACTCATCAATTGGGGGCAGTAAGGGGGGTCAGTAAGGGGGTTATTGACTCAGTAAGGGGGTCAGTAAGGGGGGGTTACTTAGTCAGCAAGGGGGTTACTGAGTCAGTAAGGTGGGGTTAGTAACCCCCTTACTGACTCAATAACCCCCCCCCCTTACTGACTCAGTAAGGGGGTTACTGACCCCCCCTTACTGACTCAGTAACCCCCTTACTGACTCAGTAACCCCCCCCTTACTGACCTCCTTATTGAGTCAGTAACCCCCTTACTGACCCCCCTTACTGACCTAGAAAGTGGTGTACCGAGGCAACTGTTTTCCTAGGGGTTGAATGTGGTTTCACTCTTTTAGATGGTATGCCCATGCCATGGACACTAGCAAAGCGTTGCACAACACAAAAGGACATTGTCTGCACCCTCAAGTCACAAGAGTTGGAAAGATTGTTGATATCGGTGGACCTCTCATGAAACACATCATCACTGCGCCAACCACATTGTCATTGCTCAGAAAAGGAATTGGACGTGCCTTTAGGCACCCGATCACGCACCCATTCATGAGCCCATTCACGCGCCCAATCACGCATCCAATGACCCATCCCTTCATGAGCCCTTTCACGCACCCATTGACGCGCCCATTCACGTGTCTAATGACCCATCCGTTCGGGAGCCCATTCACGCACCCATTCACGCGCCCATTCACGCGTGCAACCACCCATCCATTCATGCGCTCAGTCGCACGCCCAACGACGCGTGCACCTGCATGCTTCACTACTTCTTCCCTTGTCCGATCACCTGCAGCAACTCATTCTTGTGCATTGCTACCACCTGTGCCTCCGTCTCTGCCTTTTCTCGTGCCGAGCGTTCTTCGGCGGTCTTCTGCTTTTCGGCTTGGACCGCCTCTTGGAGCGTGCGCATTTGCGCTTCCAACTTCACGATCCTACCTTTCTGCTGAGCGGTCACTTGCCGCATTGCGGCCAGGTCCGCCTCTGCTTTGGACGCCTCACCCTTGGCGGCCTCCTTCATGATCCTCTCGAGGCGGTCCGGTAGTCCCACAAGCGCGCTCATTGCGTCTTGTGTGTCCTCTGGGACTACCTCACTGACCAAATAGGAGACAGCACGCCCGACAACCGCACGGAGCTCCGACACCGTCAACCCGTCCCCAACTTGAGGAGCCCCCCCCCCCCCCCGCCCTCGACGTTCCTCTGCTGCCCCTGCCTCTTCCTCTTGTCACTCCCTTGGGACGGGGGGGAGGAGGACTGGGACGAGGTCTTCGACTGTCCAGCAGGGGAGGGGGGCTGCTCATCCTCGGGCGCCTCTCGCTTGATCCCCCTCCCCGAGGGCCCCATGCGGTGCTGCTCCTCAAGCCACACTTGCTGCGCAGTTTCTGCAAGCCCCGTTGCCGGCCCGCCCACGCCACGGATTTGCCCAAGTCCGCGCAGCTTCATCCGCTTCCCATTTTCGTCGATGCAAATGTAATAGTGCGCGGCGTTGGCACGTGAGAAGCTCGTCCAAAGCCAAAATCGCGGCGCCGGCTGGCCCGCGGCCTCCACTCCATCCACGGCCACGGGCAGCTGCACCTTCACCGTTCGCATGGTCTTCCCCTCCTGCAACGATGGGCGGGAAGGGTAACGAAACGATTTCAACTGAAGACCTCCGCCACGTACAAGGAACTAGCCCCTTTATTTGCTTTGGGGCATATCAACCTGCAAACTTAAATCCCGTGACATGTCGCACCTACACATACCTTGAATTTTAGCTCAAATTCTTTGTGCCACGTGGTCTGCCCAACAGACCACACGGCAGACCCCGCATTGTGGACAACGGGGGTTGATCCCGTGGGCCACTGCACGGTATTCACCGAGGTCGGACCCACCACTGTTGCAGCCTGGAGTGTGGCCGGCTTTGCCCTACCCGCCTTGGGTGCCACATCCTCCAAGGGGAGATATGCCGGGATCAACCGGGGCAGCAAGTCAATGGTAGCCTACAACACATAGGGATGCAGGCAACCCCCTTCCACACCCCCTCAGAGCCCACTCCTACCCTAACCAAGTTACAACTCGTAAAACTCAGGAAGGGGGGTCAGTATGGGGGTTACTAACTCAGTAAGGGGGGTCAGTATGGGGGGGGTTACTGAGTCAGTAAGGGGGTTACCGAGTCAGTAAGGGGGGGTCAGTAACCCCCTTACTGAGTCAGTAAGGGGGGGGGGGGGTTACTGAGTCAGTAAGGGGGTTACTGACCCCCCCTTACTGACTCAGTAACCCCCTTACTGAGTCAGTAACCCCCCCCCTTACTCAGTCAGTAACCCCCCTTACTGACTCAGTAACCCTCCCCTTACTGTCATCTGGCATTTGTCTGTGCCTGTGGTCTGTGACTATCTGTCACTGTTTGTGACTGTCTGTGACTATCTGTGACTGTCTGTGACTATCTGTGACTGGTCTGTGACTGTGTGTGACGGAAATCAGTGACGGATGTAATTGGGGGGGTGGGTGTCCCTCCCTCCCCCCCCCCCCTGTTGTGACGAGGCAGGCGAATAATCACTGGGGGTTCTTGGGTTTTCCCCTTCCCCTGAAGAACAAAGATTCCTAGCCCCTTTATGGGCATGGGGCACGAATAATCACTGGGGGTTCTTGGGTTTTCCCCTTCCCCTGAAAACAAAGATTCCTAGCCCCTTTATGGGCATGGGGCACGAATAATCACTGGGGGTTCTTGGGTTTTCCCCTTCCCCTCAACAACAAAGATTCCTAGCCCCTTTATGGGCACGGGGCACGAATAATCACTGGGGGTTCTTGGGTTTTCCCTCTCCCCTCAACAACAAAGATTCCCAGCCCCTTTATGGGCATGGGGCACGAGTAATAACTGGGCATTCTTGGGTTTTCCCCTTCCCATCAACAACAAATCATCAAATTCCTATAGAGCAAAGAGCAAAAGGGACACAGGGGGAGCGGGGGGAGCAGGGCAGGCATGGACACACAAACCCAAAGCGCGCCAAAGCATACACCCAAACCCAAACCCAAACCTAGGCCCAAACCAAAACCCGCACCCGAACCCACACCCAACCCTCAGCCCAAACCCAAGCCCAAACCCACACCCATGACAGAACTGTGACAAAGGGGCAAAACAGGCAGCAATGCATACAAAAAATAGCAAAGGCAAAAAAGGAAAGAAACACATTCACCTGATGGCATGCACACATGTAGTCCCCCTTCTTGCCGTGGGGGTCGTCCCGCACGTGACCCGAGGCCGCCAGCACGGAGATGTCCATAATGGGCATGCGGGGGGGCAGCAGGTTCCACCGCCAGGCCGTCACCTCGTCGTTGTCAGTGGTGGGCACTTGGAACCCTGCAAATCGACCCCCATTAACAACGAGGATGGTGCCCGGCCTGGTCTTCAGGACCATGCGGCAACCGCCGACACCCGGCTGCGGTAGCGGGGCGTCATCCTCGTGTTGCACCCGGAATGGGCAGTCACTCGGCGCCGGGGTGGTGTCCTGAGGGACAGGGCTAGCATCGAACGGCACAGCAGCATAATGTGCCGTCAGCAACTCGCCTGCACCCGGCATCAGGCATGTCAGCATTGTGGGGAAGTGGCTTGGCAGTGCGTTGCTGGGCTGGGCTGCTGGCGCCTCATTCGCGGGCTCATCGCAAGCGGTGCACAACACACCCTTGTGTGTCCCACACAACAACGCTTGCTTGCACCCGAAACACCGCACACTCGACCCACCCACCTTCCGCCTGCACGACACCACACCACACACTTCCTTGCCCACCGCCTCCGCCTCACGCCGTGCCCATGGGGGGGGGACCACAGGGTCTGTGACATCGTAGTCAACCGGGACGGTTGACAGTCCGCAAAATGCAACCACGCGCGGGAGGGCATCCATGTCACCGGGCGCAGGGAGGTCCAAGGCCTTAGGAATACCCCCCCCCCCAATGGACTAACAAACTATGAATGATCCACAGGTCGTTGCTGCGCATTCCCATCGGCACTTCATGCAACGGGTCGGGGGTGCATCTTGTGGACCCGTACACAAATGTGCTCTCGGTGCCATCAAGCACGTCCAAGTCCATGGTGACGGGAGAGAATGCCGACCATGCGAATTGACCGCTTGGCAAAAAATCAGGCGGAAAATCGCGGTGCGGAAACTGCGGGTCATTTGTATTGGCGATGATATAGGCCATCGCCGTCACCATGTGGCGGAGCTGGGTGGCTTCATCGACCTGGTGCCGCACATGTGCAGCCCAGCGCAAGAGCGCGGGTAAGGGGTGCTCGACACCCGGGAACTGGGTCCTCACCAAACCCGGCGGGGGGGGAGGCGGCACACCGTACACCACTTGCCGTGCGGGACCATCCTCAGGGCGCGCATACGTGGGCATGGTGCTATTAAAAATGTTCTTGCGCAGTTTGTGGTCCAAACCACCAAACTCACTGCGGAGGTCTGCCGTAAATGAGGCAACCCCACCTTGAGCAAACCAATGCTCGAACTCGAGCAACTTTTCCTTGACCTGGTTAACCATTGGGGCAGGGGGCGAAACAATGGCGGTGCGAGGCTCAGCGCTACCTAGCAAACATGGGCCGCTCTGGAGTGGTAGAGCTAAAATAGTCCCGGTGGTGTATTTCGTTGGTGTTGTTGCACCAGGAAGGTCTTCTAGCCAAGCTTGTGGCTGGCGGCTGTGAACAGAGTAAACCAGCACCCGCTCCTCACAATCTGTTGAGCGAACATAGCGAAGTTGCTGCACGCATTGTTGGGGGCACCATTGTCCCTCTTGAAAATCGCGAGGTTTCGGCTTCTGGACACTAAATTGAACTGCACCATGCAACGGTGCAACCCAAAGTTTTTGGGTTTTGTTCACTGTTGTGGTGATTTCCTTATCGAGCACTTTGGTAAGGTGGTCATACTCTGCGAAAGGGAGGCGGATCTGGAAACACGGCACGTGGGGGTGGCGAGCTGCGATGTCGAGGATAAAATCGGAAAGCACACACGGTGCCCTCTTGTCGAAGAGGGGGAAAGTCACCTTGACGGAACCAAAATCCGTATTCGCGGGAAACTCAACGAACTCACTCGCATGGTTAACAACCACACCATGCTCGACAAACCCACCCCCCCCCCCCCCGTACCCGCGTGTCCCAACTAGGTTATTGACATGGTTGACCCACGTTAGGACGGGCGGGAACGCAGCCAGCAGCCCAGCACAAGCCATGGCACTCCAGGGCCACAAAAAGTCTAAAAGGAGAACAAAAGTGTGCAGGAAGGACACAGCGCAAAACTCAGTAAGGGGGGTCAGTAAGGGGGTTACTGAGTCAGTAAGGGGGGGGTTACTGAGTCAGTAAGGGGCGGGCTACTGAGTCAGTAAGGGGGTTACGGAGTCAGTAAGGGGGGTTCAGTAAGGGGGGTTACTGCTCAGTAAGGGGGTTACTGACCCAAGGTCAGTAACCCTTACTGACCCAAACGGGGGGGGTTACTGACTTTTTTCAACTTTGTCTACCGAGGGCATACGGGCGGAGAGACACATGTCCTCCCCTATTTTGGACATGGAGAACATAAATATGCGCCTAGGTCCTAGCAATATGGGCAGATGTGGTAATGGCAGAGGTGTCCATTTTGGGGGGGTTACTATGCACCCCCTTACTGTGGGACACCCCATTCGTTTATTGTGCCCGATCCCAACTTTTTTATGTTGTGTTTGTTAAGTGCCAACAAATAGGTTTGCATGATGGTTTGGCTTGGGTTGGGCGCCACTAACAAAAGTGCCGGGGGAGTGACCTGGGGGCCATGTGCCGTGAAACAAAAAAGCACAACCTACCATGGAAGTGTTGACTACCTTGGTAAAAACTGGGGGGGGGGGGCTAAAGTTTAGCAGAAACGAGGTAGAACTTAGTAAACAAAAAAATTTAGAAACAAATTGTTTACTAAGTTTTACCTCCTTTCTACTAAGGGGGAGCACCTGACGCGGTGCACGCGCGGCGCGCAGATTTAGCGGTCTGGTGTGACCAAGCTGCTGCAGCTTCTGCCCCGGGGGGCCCTCGTCTAGGGGTTTTGAGCCCTCGTCCTTGATACTCTTGAATTAAACTATTGCACCAAGTTGTTCCATCAAACTGTCCATGCTTTGAGCGCTAGATCGTGCAAGACGAGGCACTATACAATGTCGTTTGTTGCTCTTTGGATCCCGCCCTCAAAGCTCAGCTATAGCGTTTGGTACCCAAGGGTTATGTCTCGTTAGGGGGCATTTTGTAAGGTGTGTCAAAGCTAGCCCCTTATGGGTGAACACGTTGGAAAAGTAGCGCGCGGCGCAAATGCCCCCCCTAAGTTTTACCTTGTGTGCTACTAAGTCTTACCAAATACCCCCTTGTGATGGCCCCCAACTGCACGGTGCTTTTGAAATGGCGGGAGGGGTGGCCGGTGTCTAAGTTGTGTGAATCCGTTCTCTTTTTGATCTTGAGCCCTTGCAGAATTTATTGCTTTTGGTAGAACTTAAGGCATTGGGCGCGTGCCCATGCAAAAATTATCGCTTCTGGCGGATTTGACGGCGGTGGTGTGTGCCCATGCAGAATTCATTGGTTTGGCAGAATTGAAGGCATTGGGCGTGTGCCCATGCAGAAGAGATGAAGGCATTGGGTTTGTGTCCATGCATAGTTTATTGCTTTTGGCAAAACTGAAGGCATGGGGTGTGTGCCCATGCAGCAAAACTGAAGGCATCGGGTGTGTGCCCATGCAGTAGAACTGAAGGCATTGGGGGTGTGTGTGCCCATGCAAAATTCATTGCTTTTGGCAAAATTGAAGTCATTGGGCGTGTGCCCATGCACAAGAACCGAAGGCATTGGTTGTGTGTCCATGCAGAATATATTGCTTTTGGCAGAACTTACGGCATAGGGTGTGTGTCCATGCAGCAAAACTGAAGGCATTGGGTGTTTGCCCACATAGTAGAACTGAAGGCATTGGGTGTGTGTCCATGCAGAAGAATTGAAGGCATCGTGTGTGTGCCCATGTAGAATATATTGCTTTTGGCGAAATTGAATACATTGTGCTTGTGCTCATGCAGAAGAATCTAAGGCATTGGGTGTGTGCCCAAATAGAATATATTGCTTTTGGCAGAATTGAAGGCATTGGGTGTGTGCCCATGAAGAAGAACTGAAGGCATTGGGTGTGTGTCCATGCAGAGTTTATTGCTTTTGGCAACACTGAAGGCATTGGGTGTGTGCCCATGCAGCAAAACTGAAGGCATTGGGTGTGTGCCCATGCAGTAGAACTGAAGGCATTGGGGGTGTGTGTGCCCATGCAAAATTCATTGCTTTTGCCAAAATTGAGGGGATTGGGCGTGTGCCCATGCACAAGAACCGAAGGCATTGGGTGTGTGTCCATGCAGAATATATTGCTTTTGGCAGAACTTAAGGCATTGGGTGTGTGTCCATGCAGCAAAACTGAAGGCATTGGGTGTTTGCCCACGCAGTAGAACTGAAGGGGTTGGGTGTGTGCCCATGCAGAAGAATTGAAGGCATCGTGTGTGTGCCCATGTAGAATATATTGCTTTTGGCGAAATTGAATACATTGTGCTTGTGCTCATGCAGAAGAATCTAAGGCATTGGGTGTGCGCCCATGCAAAATATATTGCTTTTGGCAGAACTAGAGGCATTGGACGTGTGCCCATGAAGAAGAACATAAGGCATTGGGTGTGTGCCCATGCAGAATTTACTACCTTTGGCCGAACGGAAGGCAAATAAAGTGATGACTGGACACAGCTCTATGTTGCACTGCACCACAGGATTGGTGGCCCGTGCCTTTTTCAAAACCGTCTAAAGGCAAACAAACTGCAGCTTTAATCATTGCATGCACTGTCAAAAGGTGAAAAGGATTTGAATGTGACAGAATATTATGGACACTATCAGGGCCAGGGATACGATCGGTGGAAACACTCCATATGCAGACAATACAACACTTGCTTGTGACCATTGGTTGTGGGTTTGATAAGACGATCCTCAATTGCCATGCAAACGGGCCATTCAACGCATTTATGAGATGTTGTCCCGTTCCAAGCTGCTACTTTTGTTCCCGTCATGCATCATGGAAAAAGGCCAATTCCTTCGGCTCTGCCAAAAGCAATATATTCTGCATGGGCACAAACCCAATGCCTTCAGTTCTGCCAAATTCTGCATGGGTACACACCCAATCTGCACTTCCCCACGCCTTTTCCCCCAATTTTCAAGTTTTGTGCCCCCATCCCCTGCCCCTACGGCCTTGCCAAGTTTCAAACTGTAGGAGTGTCCCTCTAGTGGTTGTAAGAAGGTGGGTCTGATGGGAAGGAGGGGGCTCTGCCAGGAGGGGCAGGGGGTCTAAATGCTTGGTCTCAGGTGGTGGGCATGGTCTGAGGGGGGATGAGGCATGACACCGGGGGCCAAGAGATGGGCTAAAAGGCCTTGCATGCAATTGCCTCGGGGTTTTTGCCACAGGTATCAAGGCATTGACCTAGTGGCCAAGATCCCACTGGACACTGCGCCCCCGAACGAAGTCACAAAGATGATGAGGGCTGCCAAGGAGCAGCAGCACTTCGACCACGGGAGCATTCTGAAGGTCATCGGTGTCTACGACAGCATAACACCACCAATTATCCTTTTGGAGCTTGCAGAGGTCTGTGGACCTGGGGCCTCGTGTCCCGCATGCATGAACGCTTATCACTCATCGGTTGTCCTCAGCACAAACACCACACAAGTCGCTGGATTCCCCAGTCAACTGGAAGGTGTGCACGTTCCCCACCACCTCTTTGTTATTCCAGTAGGCAACATCCTGCGGCAGGCGGCTGAGGGGGCTGTTGGCCCGGAATCATTGGTTAGCACACAACTGACGTAGGTTCTGCAGGCTTTTCACTGACGTGCAGTGTGCGAGACATTCAGGGTCCTTTCTGTTTTTTTTTGGCATCAAGGAATCCAAATTGCTCCTTCACCATTGTGTTTTTCTGGAACCTATCATTTCAACTTGCGGGATCCAGAGCTGGCTGCCACTGTTCTCTTTGCCACTCTAATGTTATGCGATTCATCTTCACGTGACAAGGTGCTGTGTATGGGAATTCCATTGGCTTTGAAGATTTCACCTCGCAGAGAATTGGTTATCACAAGATAGTACCCCACTAAAGGTTGTTAATAATGAAAACAGCTGAAGCAGTTCATGCACCCCCCCCCCCCCAAAAGTACCCAATGGGCAAATACAGTAAAGAGTGAATCATGCTTTACATGGTTTATCGTTTGATCATTGTGAGTGGTCAGAGTATCAAAATCATTTCATTGATTACTCAAAAATTTGACCAATTGATGGTCAGAGCGCCACCAGGGGGAAGATATTTTTATCACTCGTCCTGACAAGTATGCACCAAAACTGCATCAACTGCATGGAGCATTTATCCTACACAACTGAAGTACACCCTACAGAGCTGGGCTGCGACCAAATTTTTTTGAGCTATTGTGAAATCGTAAAATTCCGTGGCCAATAGGAAGGGCGATAAAACCAATAAAGATGGTCTACCTCATCCTTTGTGTGTGGTATATTATCATCATGAGTATTCACAATAAGAGCAAGACCGAAGCGCAATAGCACTGAATGGAATATTGGCGAAAAAATGAGATGAGAGCAAGACCACTTTTTGGTCTGGCAATCACCTCGAAGAGAGCTTATAAGACGAGCGCAGGTGCAGGAGCCATATGCCACCCTATTTTGGGGTCATTCGCGTAGCACACCCCGAGGAATGATATTGGATGTCCCACCCCTTGTAAAATCGTACCCCAGTTAATTTTGTACTTTCAACCCCCCTACCCCATGGTATTTGGGAGCCCCTTGGGGTGGGATGGTGGGGTCCTGGGGGTCAAAACTTTGTTGCATCTTGCGGCCTGTGCATCGATTTTGGTCCCCGAAAGTCCCAAAGTTGTGGTTTTGGCTTGTTTAGTGGCACCTAAAAGTCACCCCACAGAGGTTGTTACATCAAAAAGCCAAGAGGGCTTGCATATAGGGGAGAAGGCCACATTCCCCCCGTATTTGGCCTGTTCACGTGCCCAACGTCAAGGGGTTAAATTGTTCTTTTAATCCCTTGCAAAGTCATCACGAAAATTATTCGTCAATTCAACACATCACGCAATGAATTTTTTGTCCAGATCCCCCAAGCCCCCCCCCCCCCCCCGAGCCCACCCGAAACCCACTGGTCTGGGGGGTGGATGGGATGGGGGATCAAAGATGTCGAAGAAAGCGAACCCCCCTTCTTCGGGTCAAAAGTCATGAATCTTCTGGTAATTTTCTGTTTTGAGCTGAACAAGTGGTTTCGCATTCCAACACCACAGGTTTTTTGTTCATCGGAGTAGGACGAGCACTAGTACAGCTTATGCAGTTCTTAGTGCTTTTCCTATGCCAGCTTTTTTGGCCACCTCAGTGACCCTGTGGAACCCACTTTGAGGGGTTCAATTGGGAACATAGTCACAGTACACAATATTACTAGGATCCAAATGGGTGTTTTGTTGTGCCCTCTAGCCGTGCCTAGGGCTGGTTCTGGTTCTTGTGAATGATGGGAAATGACCGTTTCCACAAAAAGTGGTCCGGAGTCCATTTTTTTTGTGTTGGCGTTTTGGGCGACGGTGCTTCCACTCTAAGGGGTGAAAGTGGGGATGTTGTGACACCATATGCCTACTAGCATGGAAAAGGATGTTTTTGCAGTCTCTATCCTTGCCTAGGGCCAATCATGGCCGTTGTGAAAGATGCGAAATTGCCGTTTGTCCCAATTATGGGTTATTTGTGTGTTGGGCTACTAGTACACAACGTGCTTAGCATGCATAGCAATTTTTGGCCCTAGGGCAGCTCAAAGATTGAACTTTCCGAAAGTTTTTCTTGTGATATGGTGGCCACGGACGGTAACCGTCAAAGCTATCTAAAATTTATTCTAAGCATGAATTATGTGCTTTTCACCGTATTTGGGTGTGCATTGCTCGGGGTAGATTTTTGGCGCTATGTATTTGCCGAAGGCAATACAACTGTGCCCGTGATTGGGAATGGGATGGCGGATGATAGTGATGGATGATCCTCAAATTGGTGATGCTTAATCTGAAGCACTTGCACAAACTACCCATACCAGTACATGCACTATGATCTACACCTATCCGCATTTTCGGCATTTTTTTTTGCTGTGAAAGTAAGCCCTGGCCAAGAACGCATAATCTCACCGTGATTTGGGGTGGGATGGTGGATGATGATGATGATGGGGGATCCCAATTTTGGATATGCAGCAACCAAAGCAATTTGAAAATATGTTCTAAGTAGTCTAGTGTGCCTACTCCGACGTTGGTTTGGTGTTCAAGTAGGTTAAAGGGCGATAATCAAACATTGTGACCCCAATTGGTGATCGGATGATAGGTGATGCTGATGGAGGATCCTCATATTGGCAATGCAGAATCTGAAGCCATTCCCCTACCGCGTATACCTAATCTGACGTTGCTTTGGTGTGAAGGCAAATCACCTCACAGAGGTCGTTAGATCAAAGCCAGCGGGGTGTGCATACGGGGGAAAGCGCGGCATACCCCTCCTATTTGGTCCGTATTTGCAAAACCTTTTTCAGGGGGTTGAATTATTTATTTGACCCTTTGCAAAATCGTTCATTTAACAAAAAATACATTACCCAATGATTTTTTGGTCCAGGCCCGCACGGCGCCCTCGCCTTGAAATTAATTTTTTTGAGGGTGTGTGGGGGGGGGGTGAACAAATTAAAAAAAAGACCCCCATTCTTTTCACACAACGTTATTGTTTTCCGGCTTTTGGCCAAAAAAGGTGTTTTCACATGCCAAGTCCATAGGGTTTGTGTGCAGCACATTCGGATGAGCGCCACTGTAGCTTATGTAATTGCTACTGCTTTTGGCTATCTTTGATTTTCGGTGACTGCGAACCCTGTGCTCCCCATCTTGAGGGGTGCAACTGGGTACCTAGTCACGGTATACAATTACTAGGATCCGAAAGGTCATTCTTGCAACCTCTAGCCTTGCCTAGGGTTGTTTGTGGTTTGTGTGAAAGACGGGAAATGACCGTTTCCACGAAAGCTCGCCTAGGATTCCGAGTTGTTTTTTCTATGTTGGCGTTTTTGGCAACCTTGGTGACCCTGTGGTACCTAGTCTAAGGGTTGCGCGTGGGATATTTTCACCAAATATGCCTACTAGGATCCAAAGAGACGTTCTTTGTAGTCTACCTAGGGCCGGTCATGGCCCTTTTGAAAGACGCGAAATCAACGGTACCACCAATGATGGCCTCCATGTGTGCATGGGCTATTACACAACCTCCTTAGCCCTCTTTCGCGCTAGGTAGCTCAAAGATGGAAGTTTCCAAAACTTGTTTTTTTCAATATCGTGACCATTGCCAATCAGCATCCAAGGTGTGTAAAGCATGTTTTAGGCAATATTTATGGTCTCCGTACCCTTTGTGGGTTTGGCTTTGCTCTGGGTAAATTTTTTTTGTCGTTGGGTGCAGCGGCAGAGGCAACTTTTTCCGAAGGAAGTGGGACACCACATGCTCTTGCAGCTTTTCACCATGGCCAGCTCAAAGAACGACATTGTCTGAAACCTGTTTTTGTTATTCACAAAGTCCATTCAAGCTATGTAAAGCAGGTTTTAGGCAGTAATTATGTGTTTTTCACCCTATGTGGGTGCGCATAGCTCGCAATTGACCTTTCACACGGTGGACTACAAAGCAATATACATATAACATAATTATGGCCGTGACTGGGAATGGGATGGTGAATCATGATGATGCAGGATCCCCCAGTTGGCAATAGTGAATCGGACGCAATTTCAACAAGTGCTTATGCCAAAACATCTAAAATCTCTTATCCTGGGCCTATTCTGACGTTGATTAGCTTTGAAACTAAGTTTTTTGGCTTACATTCCAAAATGGTGACCCTATTTCAGGAGGGGTCAGCGGATGATGATGATGATGATGGATGATCCTCAACTTGGCTTAATTTGAAGCACCGCCGATACTTGTGCACGCCGAACGATCTACAGTTCATGGATTCCGGCGTTGGTTTGGTTTGAAAGTGAGTTTTTGGTTGAGAATGTAAAATTTGACCGTGGTTGGGGATGGGATGGTGGATGCGGATAATAATGGAGGGTCCGCATATTGAATGTGCTGCAACCAAAGCAATTTGAAAAGTTACTCCTTACTCACACCAACGCATCCGAAGTAGTCTAGTGTGGGCCGGCTTCAGTTTGGTGTCAAAGTAAGTTATTGGGCGAGAATTCAAAATTGTATCCTTAATGGGTGATCGGATGCCAGATGATGCTGATGGAGGATATTCATATTGCAATGGTGAATCCGAAGCCATTCGAAAAACCCCCGTACCAATATGTGCCCGGTAGGGCATAGGGCAGACTAGAGCAAATGTTCAATGCAATGCAACAAAACTACAAAATGGCAAGCCGAAGGCTCAAAACCCCGAGACAAGGGGCCCCCGACGCAGCATCAAGCCATCATTGGTGGAAACAGCAATTTTGGATTAATCAAACTGGCCATCACCGGTCAAGGCTAGAGACTGCAAATAAACGTCCCCTTGAATGCTAGGAGGCATATCTTGTCACTTGCAGCCCTTAGAGTGGGTACCCCCTTTCAGCAAGGTTGCCAACGCAGAAAAAAGACGAAAAAATCTCGGCCATTTTTTGCGGAAACTCTCATTTCCAATCTGTCACACGAGCGACAGCCATTCCTAGGCTAACCTACCTGCTACAAAATGCGTCTTTTCGGATCCTGGGAAATGTATACCCTGCCTATGTCCCCAACTGAAGCCCTCAAAGAAGGCCACAAGGGTCACTACAACGCCAAAACACCGAGGTAGCAAAAACCATCAACCTCTGCATACCCTGTAGTAGCGCTCGTCCGAATGCGGTGCACACGAACCCTATGGAGTCGGGACACGAAAAAATCTTTTCCGCTCAAAAAGGAAAAAGTGTTACATTGTGTGAAAAGAGCGGGGGCCTTTTTTTGGAAATTTCCTCACCCGCCCCCCGCCTACCTCAAAAAAGCAAATGTCAAGGGGGGGGGGGCGCCGTGCGGGTCTGGACCAAAAACTCATTGGGTGATGTGTTTCTTAGACCAATGACTGATTTTGCAAGGGGTTGAATAAACAATTGAGCCCCTTGAAAAACGGTATGCAAATATGGCCCAAATGTGGGGTATGTAGCGCTTTCCCCTATATGCAAAACCCGCTGGCTTTCATCTAACGAACTTGGTGAGGTGATCTGCTTTCAAACCAAAACAACGTCATGATAGGGCCACATTGGGCAAAACGAGGCGCGTAAGGAATGGTTTTGGTCGATCTTCGAAGATCTTGCCCTCGAACTGCAACCCTGATACAACGCAGCGGTCGGTGGGAGGCGACAGTTGTCGCCTGGCCACGATATGTGTTCACCGTGTAACAACACTAGCATATCGACATTCCCGGATCGCAAAGGGCTTGCACAAAACAACACAACAGCACCATGCAATACCGCACTATGCCTCATGGGTTGTTCCGTACGATATCCGTCTTACCCACAAGATCTTCAAAGGGATGTACACCAGAGAGACCAGCGCTGAGTCCAAGGCGGATTGCTCATTAGGGAGTAAAACAACACGTCCACCGGAACGATGATTGTACACCACTTCAAAACTAGCGAGCACGGAAACAAAGCAGCGTAGATTTGTAACCTTTACAAGCACCACCTTCACTTTTGGGTTCATATCGCCAACCCAAGGGGCCACACACTGAGTCCGTGTCCCCAACCCAAAGGGTCATACAACACGTGTGCATGCCGAAGTGGCGACTTTGTGTCGATAATGTACATCGAGGCTGTGGGGACAGTTGATGCCTTCCATTCTTGAGTGGACGGTGTGATGGCTGCATTGGTCATCATCACAATCACTCTGTTCAAGTCGGTCACTCTCGCCACAATCCGGTGCCGAGGCCGGAGTGGTACCTATCAAGTAAAACCTCCAATACCATGCCGATAGTCGTAGATAAAAGCCACGACCGACCATGTTGCAGCTAATGATGTTTCCTACTCTGCTACTCGCATTGGAGGTTTTCATGTCCAAGATGGTTTTGCCCACCGTGGCTTTGCATGACAAACACCTCATTTGATGTGCGAGTGAGGGTGAATTGATATTCTACCACTTGCACACATAAAGAAAAAATGGGAACATTCTTGCATGATGTGATGCCAACCTGAAATTAGCCTTTGCATTGGAAGATAATGAGCCCATGCACATCTCCTCAAACGGTCCTCCAGTTGCATACCTCCTAATGGAAATTGCAAAAATATAGTGTTTGCATGTTGTGACCACCACAATCTCATATTGAGCATGTTGTACAACCATGAGAACGTTTCTCTCAACTTATTTGGCCACTAGTTGCTTGGGCTATTAGTGCTTGGTGCGAAACCGGCATATAGTGGTCATAGCACAAAATGTTGGCCAGCGTTGGAACTCAGCAAATTTCACCATTTACGGCCATAACAACTTATTTGCATCCCAATTAATGAGGGTAATCTATGCACCCACTGATGGTTTTTTTATGACCCCCCTCCCTAAAACCACCCCTTATAACCACATCTTAAGACCACATCTTATGACCAATGCTTCACACCATCCCCATTGAACACCGCTTACGACCACTCCTCACGGCCACCGTCGTATGACCACCTCGTTTGACCACCCCTTAGGACCACAAATTATGACTTTCCGACCACCCCCTTATGGCCACCCCTTATGACCACCCCTTATGCAACCACCGTTGGGACTGGGGCCATGCGAAACCCCGGGAGGCAGCGATGAGCCCAACGCACCACAAGTGCACTCCGGTGCAAACTGACAAGGAAAATCGGCCTACAATCAGCCGACGACAAATACACCTCCACACAGGACACCAATTCTACTTGGTGCTCGGCAGGTTCGTAGTAGCTGAGCGGGGCGGTCCTTAAGGAACCATGTTTTTTTTTTTGTTGAGGACTGCGCTTAAGGACCTCCCCAAAGCAGTATCAACCGGCAACCACCAACTCCCGCCAACCGCCCACCGCCCCCAAATGCCACCAGCCGCCGCTGACCGCAAGCGACGACCAACCGCAAGCGGCGACCAATTGCCAGCTGCCAACCACTACCAACCGCCACTAGTCACCAATCACGAACCACCAACCGCCACCAACGACCACCAACTGCCACCAACCGCCAGAGACAGCAAAACTGCCCCTAGCCCCCCGGCTAGCCCAAAGACGGACATCACCGAGGTTCACAGCCCCGGGTCACCGATGACCCCCACATGAGGTTTAGACATCCAGTGTTCACGATGCGGCATCGGAGACTTCTATTCACTATGCTGCAGCACATGTGGCCACCACCTCTGGGGTCTCGGCGTCCATGAAGGGATCGCACCGGCACCGGTACCGGGCCTCGATGTCCAAATTGGCGCGCAAGAAGCAGCATCGTCATCCGCCCGTTCATCAGACACTACCTCCTTTCTGATTGGGTGTGCACAACGCGAACCGCCACCGCCGGACTCCCCACAACCCAAGAGACCACGGGCTGCACACCCCTTTCAGGTCCACGTCGGCTGCCACATGGACCAACATCCGACGACCAATCGTGGGCCGCAAGTTCCGGTTCCGTAGTGTGGAGATGTCCAACGACAACGATACCCAGTTGTAGATCGCATCCCATGTCAAACGGATACAGATGATCCCGACTGGGGATGGCTCCCGGCCGGGTAGCCATACCGCCTAGTGGGCCCCCCACCCCCTACAGATGCACCGGGTGACTCCAGCTGCGAATGGCTCCCTACAACCGCCAACCGCCACCAGGCATGATTGAACAGAGAGAGTGCCCGGAGGCTTTTTCGGGAAATCAGTGTCACGGAACACTTTTTTTCCCCGTCAAGTGCCGTTGTTCACGTGAATGTTGTATATTGAAGCTTCAATTTCCGCTTTCCGTGCCCATATGGGCCTATTCGTGCGCACATATTTCTAAACTCTACAAACGTTGCATTCCAATTCATAGTCCGGTGGAGAGTTTACACGGAATCTCAGTTTTTATTGCGCGGGTAGTGTGCACCCTTTTCCAATGATTGCTTGTTGGAGAGTCTACATAGCTGACAAGTGATTCTTTGCCGGATAGTCCACATCTGCGCAATTTAACCAAATGCACGTAGACGAGCGGCCATAATTGACAAATTCATCATGTACGAAGCGAAACAACAGTGTTGACCCCGGAAGTAAGATCGGTTTTTTGTCCATTAAAAAGCGAGTCTCGTCCATGTGCCAGACAAGCCACCTAGTTCCGCGCATTGCTCATCTCCACCGGCATCCGAAGGGGAAGTCACACCACTAGGACTCTGTGAATTCATTTTTTTTTGCGGAGGCCATTGTGGCGCGGCGACACGCTAAAACAAAGAAAGAGAGAGCACAAGAGCTTACTTCACGTCCCACCACTTTGCGGAGTAGGGAGGGGTGTGGGTTGTCGTTTGTAGAGCTATGAGAGGTACACTTGCACGCCGCAAGCGCATCGCATGGTATGCCATAGGCACCTTAGGTGCGGCAGGGCACAAAAACTCCTCTAAAGGTGCAGAAACTTCCATGATGTAACACAACGGAAAACCACAATTCCATGACCACCTAGAGTACTTGCCTGTACAGAACCCACTAGGTTGTGGGGGGGGGGGGGGTTGCGTCTGGTTGACGGGGTTCCGGGGCTATCCGGGGCACCACCACTCTGTACAATGGAGAGACCACGCCCCCCGCTTCAGGGCGGGTTCTCAATGCGCAACAAACGATGTTTCTCTAGCGCACCCCCGACGTCGCTCTCAAAGCACTCTTACATGCCGCCATAGATTTTGTTCATTGAATGCTTAGGAACCGGGATGTACAAAGATTTTTGCGCATCTTCAACATATCATTGAGCTACAACCCGAGACCACAACATACCCCACACCGGAAAGGGCACTATATATATATCGCTTGGGGAGTTATGACACACGTTGCTAAAAAGGGTGGGTGATCCAATATAAAAGATTGCTCAGAGAATATATTGCACAATGCAGTTGGCTGGGTGTCTGCAAAAATTTGCGGTCTACGTCGGGAATTACTCATCTTGTGTGTTGTTGGAACTTTTTCTTGACATGCGACACAATCGTGCGGCACGCACTGTTGGCGCCACAAGGGAGGTGCCTTGTGTACATTCTTAAAGCACACGCAATAGAGAGAAACGATGATGCGCGACAGCGCTGGTTCCGTCCTGTAAGCATGTCTTGCCGGTAGGCAATTGCATTGTTTTTGTCTTTACCTGAGTATCTATACACATCGGCTACAAAGTGCAAGTGCCTTAGATTGCTTCTTTCGCATGCACTTACGGTAGTCAAAGTTTGGACAGGGGGGTGTGTGTCGAAAACTCATTATACACCCTCGTGGTTTTTGAATTCTCCCTGTCATGGTTGAAGACTAGTTTCGGATGTAGCCGGGTGAGTGCATTGTGCAATACTCAACATACACCGGTGGTGTTGTATTCATGTTCTGCCATTATGTGGGATGGGCTTGTAGTTGCATTACTGCCATGTGTATGTCCTATGTAACTAATCTTGCACCGCTTGCAGCAAATGGTGTCGTGTTGAATTATGTGAATTGCGATTGTATAGTTTTTGTATATTGTTTTTTGTCAAAAAAGCGCGCCAAAGATCGCTGAAGGGTGGAATGCAATACAAGATGTACCCTATATGGAATTTTTTCCCTGTACCAATCTTTGGCGCGCTTTCTTCGACCTTTTCGTTTGTGAGTGGGCATATGTGGATGATTATACTTGGACCGATCTTTGGCGCTCTTTAGATCACTTTAATGAATATCTTTCTCTATGACTTCGCATTGACATTTTATTCTATATGTATTGCAGCACATTGTTCTTTGTTTGGATCTCTGTCATTACTCTTGTGTATGGCATTATACATTTACAAAATTTATGATACGTTATACAACATTCTTGCGCTTGACGGAGCTTTGGCGCGCTTTTTTTTGGATTTTCCGGTTGACATTCCTTTTTTTTTACCTATCTCTCAACCTGCTGAGCGTCAAACTGGAGTTGTCAAGTTTCTCAGTGCAACTTCTCAACTATAAGGAACCATTATTTGATTGTTGGTTCTTCCGTTCCACATTCAGCCCATCAACGTTATAGGACTCACCATCAAGGATCTTAAGATTTTTAGAGGAGATCATGGCCTTGCCCACATCGTGCGGTGCATTGCAGTCCCGTGTCCACTTTGACGGAGATACCAGTTTACCTTCCACATTGCCCATTGTTACTTTGTTTTTTATGATCTCATGGATCCAGTGTTTTTCAGTAGCTTTCTACGGAGTGAGCCCTATGATTCAAAAGAGGCATTCTTCGATGAGGCAAGCGCGGGTGGTGATGCAATTCATTTTTTTAGCCGTTGTACCGGGGCTACGAGGAGGGGTCTCCAGTGAAACCTAGTGAAAAAAAAATTTAAAGAAAATTGTTTTACTAGGTAACAGTTTAGCAGTTGCACAAGCTTTTAGCAGGTATTGGGAACGTAATAAAAAAATCTTTTATTCCGTTTTGGATGCTAGTGAAAAAAATTTTTCACCAGGTTTTGGAACCCGGAAAAAAAATTTTACTGGGTTTCGGAAGCTAGTAAAAAAATTTTTGTTTAGTAGGTTTCGGAACTTAATGACAAATTTTTTTTCACTAAGTCACTAGGTAGCCACGTTGCCCACTTGTGGGCCACTGCTGATTCAAGCCCCCGCTCTGAAGCGGTGGGGAGCCCCTAGGCGGCAGGGGTTATGTAGCCACCTTGCCCACTTGTGGGCCACTTTTGATTCTGCCCCCCGCTCTGAAGCAGTGGGGACCACGGCTTCAGGGTGCCTTTGCGCCACTCCCGGAAGTTTGTTTGATCCCGTCCTTTCAAGTTTGGTCGTGTGAGACGCATCGTTGTAACCCGCGTTGAAGTGCCTCATGTGCATGCTCCGAAGTCACAAGGAGGCCCCAGCAAAAAGACAACCACCAAGAGGTGCCAAGAAATGCTAAACCCCAATTCTGATTCAGATTCCAATACCTCATAGGATGGTAGCTGTGACGGTGAGTCCTTGGCCGCTGCGCCCCTTGTGAAGCGGGAATTCGACCGTGGAAGCAAGCGGTCGCATTCCATGCACCTGTACCGCCCTCCCTTCACTTGTGGGCAGTGCCATCGGAAAGTTTTCTTATGGTGCGTCTATTGCGAGGGGTGCATGTGGTGTTTGGAAGGTGAGGAGTGTGTTGCTCGCAAGTTTCAAGACAGAGATGAGTCGCGCTGGGTCTTGCAAATGTCAGAGGAGGAGGTTGTGGTTGGAAAGATCTTGCATCCCACGCAATCCCACCCCGAAACTACCCCCTCCTCCCCGTGTTTTTTTCCCCCCTCCCTCTCGACACCCGGATGGTGACAGCAGCGTCCTCGCGATTACGTCCGCAAATGTGTCTCCTACTAGCCCGCCACTAGCCATGGAGAAATTCCACGACCATCCCAATGCTCCGATGGAGACTGTCCCCCCACTCCCATGCTCTAATATCACCCAGCCGTCACAGACTAGAATGGTTAATACGAGGCCTGTTTGTGGAGATGACGTCTAGGCCGCACCGTGCCATACCGTGACTAATGGCCCAAGCAGCCCTACTGCCCAATTGCAACATGTTGAGTCATTGCTCCGTGACAAATGGGAATGACCATTTGACTTGATCGTTCCAACTTCCGGGTCTCAGCAATATGCGCTGGAGGCAGGCCATTTGAGGGATGTTTATTCAAAATCTTATGTCATAGATAGTGCCCAGATTGTTGTGTATTACTGGTGGCTCACTCGGACAGCTTTGAGTGCGGACTCCGATGTTATGGGTCTGGCGTGGGTTGTGCGTGACTCATTGTGGAATTGGCCACCTATGCCGTTGGGTCGTAGGTTTGTGTTGGCCGAGTCATGGGTGCTGCGTACTTTGAAAGCAGCGTCTATTGATATGGTCTATGCTCCCCCCTTGCTTGCGGCGCAAATATATAATTCCGCAATGAACATTGGGTGTTGCGCTTGTTGATGGTTTCCCCGACACGCACTTTCTTGTGCCTCGTGTTTGATCCGCTGTGTAACAAGCCTTACATGGCGGGTGTAAACACCGAGGAGTTGGCAATATTAAACCTCATTGCCGAACGAGAAGGCATTGAGGCAAGGCCGCAGAAGAGGTGGGACAAGTTTTTGGGTGAGTTTGGCATTGTAGCTTCTGCTATAGCCGCCCTGTACTCCACCTGCCTACATAAAACGGCACATTTTCAAGGCTTTTTGGGATTTTGCATGGCACACACCGCGTCACCACGGGCTCAAAACGGCCTAAAAGCACTTGTTTGAGCATCCCAATTGGTCTAGGAACAACTTTGGAAAAAATGATTTTTTTTCGCCACGGGGACCCTGGCAGACCCACCGTTGGCCCCCATCGTCCGCGGGCCGTGCTGCCCTCCAGCTCCACCAAGGGACCAATGGTGCAGGGGTCTACTTAGGAGGCCCATAGTGCACCCTATCGTTTTAGCGAAAAAAGGGGTGATGGGTGATGTTTTGCGTATGGTAAAATGGGGGTTCAAATTTGCATTTTTTAATCAGGGTGGGCTCTGCAGAGCCCAGACCAGCTGTGTAAGTCATTTCTGGCCCCAATATTACACATCTTAGATATCTGGGCTCTTCAGAGCCCAGGTTACAAGTTATACCCTCTGTACCTACCCCCGGTACAACAATCGGCACATGTATACAGTGGTCAATTGGCCACGCAATATGGCGCTGGGTTAAGTGGTATACTCTCGTTGACATTGTAACATATTCAACCTAAACATTGTCCCCGGATAGGTCAATAGTAACAGTATACAAGGATACAACTCCTACATACACTACCAGTGGGCAATGATCCAAGACGCTTACCACACAAGGCATCACATAATCTAGATGGAACTGCCTAAACAAGGCTTATATTAGGATTTTTTAACAACCTGGGCTCTGCAGAGCCCAGAGTTCACAAATTTGGTGCTTGAGGGGTGCTTATTAGGGTCTCCCTGTTTGCTGGGCTCTGCAGAGCCCAGATCTTCACAACTTCCCATTTTGCCCCCTTTTCTGTGACATAATAGCGCTATGACACTTCGAAACGTATTCAACATGTGGTCTGGTAGTATTTTTTTCTATGCGTTTCTGCCGCGTTGCTGTTGTATCGTGTATTACAATGGTGCACCCGTGGCATTGTGTAAGTATGACAGTCGCCATTCAGGAGTGAGCTGCAACAAGCCTTGGACTGTTTGCACGCAGTGTAGTCCAACAGGGTCCAGTGGGGTAGTGTTTCTATTGTTGTGGTGCGTCCGATGCTATGGGAGTTTGAGGACACATTGTTTGCAATATACCCTAATCTATTGCAGTTGGTTTTTTTGCATACTGTGCAGTGCTCGTACATTTACTATCTGGTCATACGTCCCGTATATTAAGTACATGTAACATGCTATCTTCCTTTTACAGCAGCCATGGCTGATTTCCCACATGCTAGACGTACGGAGGTGGATGTACCGGGTTCCGGCCAGGATACTGAGGGAGATGAGGCTGTAGGACCTGTACCCTTACCGGTCCCATCAACCAGTGGAACAGCAGCTCGTGCTACAGCTACGCTCGCCGGGTAAGAGGCGATTATGTTTACCGGGTCAGCACCCCCATCCCCACCGCGGCCACCAAAGCTTGTCCCCAAGGACCAGCCAACCCCACCAAAGGCCTCCCTCAATGACCCATTGACTCCAAAGACAATGGAGTTGCTGAGGGACAACAGTGGTGACCAGCCACATTGATTCGTGCAGTACATTTGGGGGCTTCGTGCACGATTCCGTTTTGCATTGCGGAACCCAATGCGCAAACCCCTCGTCACATGGCAACAAGGGGATCGGATATGCCGATCCCATTTTCTGTCACGCAGCGAGGAGCGAGCTGCATTGATCCTGGACACACTGAATCCACAATCACGTCCCCCTGTTGAGTTGTCTCCCCATCCCCGTATCCCACCTCCTCGGCCACTTCCTCCCCCGGATGCCGACCAACCCACACTTACACAGATTGATCGGCACCCCTCCCATCGCCAGCACGTAAGGTCCCTTCCATTACCCGTGGAAGCAGACCGCACCGGTGGGCAGTCAAAATACAGCCTGTTGCCACCAGTGACTGTACCACATCGAGGCACCCCCCCCGCCCTGAGGCACAGCTCCGTCACCTCCAGTGGTAGGCGGTCAGTTAGGGCCCCGCTGCCCCTGGCTGATAATGCACTACCCCCAAGGAGTTCCCTCCTGCATCAACCCCCGCGCACTTCTCTGTTGCCCACTGCCGCTTATGCGGACAACCGACATACCCCCAGGTACTCACTTTTGCCACATGCGCATGTAGGATTGTCGCCGGATGTGGCTTCATCTGCCCCCGCACAACCATCTACTATCCCGGTTAAGAAGGATGGTCGGTATCGGTCACGGTGGTCATTACTACCTGATATGCCCCCGGCCAAATACCGGAAAACTCTGTGATGCATGAAGTGGTTGGTCTACTCCCCAAATGGGTGGTATGAACCCCCAACTATCATTTCTCGGGACCCTAGGCTCTGCAGAGCCCAGCTTGCGCCAAATGCTACTTTTACCCCTTCTCGATTACTTTCTCGTGGCACGTCCCTCCCCGTTTTTCCTTTGTCTATTACAAAGCCCGCCATTACTGATTACGGGACGCTGGGCTCTGCAGAGCCCAGACCTTCACCACTTCCCATTATGCCCCCTTTTGTGTGCTAGTCTACGCCTCTAGTTACCTGTTCTGGTCACCACCTTTTCCTGTTTTGCCACCCGGACTGTCTTATAACTATGGCACCGATTTCTATGTCGTTGCATGTCAGCTACATGCGGTCTCTTTGTACGACACAATGGCGCACTGGTCGCCACATGATATTGTCGGCTGTGCGCCATGGTGTGGCGAAGGAATTCATAAAATTCTGTGCGGGTCTACGTGTCAACAAGCGGACCCGCATTACGCTCGACCGCATTCGCAAGGTGTTGGCACGAAAACAATGGCCGCGTTGGCTACTTAATTTTTCCAAGGAGGCCTATTATGTATGGCTGGGGATGTGTCGCATGGCGTTGCCACAAGCGGCCGTCCCCAGTGGTGAGAGCACCATTGCTGTAATGCGGGCAGACAGCCGCAAGCTGGTGCACGCTGGTCTCACCAAACCATCCCGGTTGTCTATTGCACACCAGGGGGCATTGCAGTTCCGGAAACTGTGGCGTATTATTGTTCGCCGTGATATTGTGGTGTGGGTGGACAACTGGTGGCATGCCCAGTTTCGGGCCAATCCGGTGAAACCCAATGTCTGTCTAGATGTGACCGCCATAGCGGTGTTGCACACAACCCCCCTTCCTCATTTTCTTGGCCACCCGAGTCTGCGTGACCTAGTGGACCGGGTGGACACAGTGGCCATGGCAGCTGTTCAACAACACAGAGAAATGTTGAAGGTGTGCACTGATATGTGCAATACACCCATTTCTCGGAGAACCATCCGTGCCCCCCTCGATGTTGCCCGGGAGGCTGGTAGACAGCAACTCGTTTGGAAGCCATTCGGCATATATGAGTCCCGTACAGGTCAGAACCAAGAGCTCTTGGATCTCCTCGATATGCTACGCACTACCCAACGGCGTTGTCAAAAAGCTATGGCATTGCTCGTTGATTGCAACATCCACGACCGGGTGCTCAAATTTTTGTACTGTAGAGCAACCATTGATTGGAATTTTCCGGATTGGTTGCGGGGTATCTCGTTGATTTACGGCCTCTGGCACCCCTACAAACATGTTTGCAATATCATTTGGCGTAAATTCTTTCCTCGGTTTTCGTACATCACCGCTCCCGTGTTTGGGGCCGGTGCGCGCATATATAACCATCCCAAACTCATTGTAATAGAGAAAACCATCGCTGCCCTCCTTCTCTCAGCCCCGGACATACGGGCACAACTTCGGCAGAAAATTACCCTGTTTGAGGGACGCGCCAACCAAGCAGCCCTAAACACACAAGATGGGTTGCGCACCCTTCGGGGCCTTGAATCCCTCCTGAATTATTACCTCCCAGCCATCTTTGTAGTAGGACACTTAGTGCCCAATTGCACTTGGACTAGGCGCGCCGACGGGACTGGTATAGTGGCCACGTGCGTACTCCAACGCCGCGTGGGTCTGCTTGTTGACCTAGCTCGTCCAGCTGCAGCAAAAATGAACTATGTCCGTACCATATGCTGTGCACTTCTGTACAATACACAATGGCACGACGACACGCTTGGTGCTGCCCATGTGGAGGAATGTTGTGAGGCCCTGCTTGCAAAATTGCGGGCACGGTGCCAGCAACACCCCGACAAGCACACGGCTGATGAGGCTGGTGCCCTACTCCGCACCATGCCCCCCCGTCAGTGGCACGTGCAACGGAGTCCCTCTCCGAAAGTGTGTGTGTTGAGGTGCGCGACAGGGTATGGGCACTCATGCGTGGTGCAAGACGGGAGGAGCATCCAACTGTGCGATGGTCCTCGGGTCCAGTTAGTGTGGTTGAGGCAGAAAGAGACACAACGTACGTGTTCCCCGAAAAGGGAACCGGGGGTACCCTAACAGTTGTGTTCATGAAATCTATTCTAAAGCGCTTTCTGCGCACCCTAGTAGGTGGACAAGGGCTCCGCGATGATGCCATGGCTTACATACGTCAACATATCCCACTTAGGCCACCTGTGAACCGCCGCGAGGCCCGGGCAGCTGTAGAAAGAGTTGGGCTCATACCAATTGCAATGGAGCACATTGTTCCCCCAGTGCCAAATGCAATATTCATTGATCATGTGCGTGCCCCCCCTGAGGATGGCGTACCTGTGATCCGGGCGAGGGATGCTGTAGATGTTGATGCCCTGTCTGATGGCCCTGTACCTGTTGTGCTCAGTGAGGGGTTGCGTGAATTTGACCTGATAGATTCGGACTAATACCGGGGGGGGGTGGCAATGCAGACCCCCCCCCCCCAAGAAAGCCCAATCTGCTGTGTATAGGCCCGTTATTGTTGCCCAAGAGTCTGGGCTCTGCAGAGCCCAGCTTTCTCCGCCACTGAGTTTTCAGGGGTTGTAATACTGGTTTTTGACACTCTAGGCTCTGCAGAGCCCAGCCGGTCTCCACTGTCTGATATGTACCCGTATCTGGTCATTTTCAGTCGCTTTCTTGTTGCTTTCATAGACTCAGACTGCTCATCGAGGGGGGTGGCAATGCAACCCCCCCCCCGACAGGCAAATTTGATGTTTACACCCCTGCTATCACTGTACCTCTGCAGAGCCCACCTTTGCCTGACACTGAGTTTTAAGGGGTCGTATTACCGGTTGTGGTTACTCTGGGCTCTGCAGAGCCGAGCCTGTCGCCACTGCCCGATATGTACTCCCATCTGGTCATTTGCTGTTCCTTTCTTAGGGCTGGGCCAGTCCTGGACCATGCCATCTTCGTGCTTTGATCTGTGCACACATCTCCATTCTTTCGTATTATAGTGTGCACCCGCTGCGTCAGCCTGTGTGACCCTCGAAGAGGTGTGCCTGGCACTGTTGTACTCACTGTTATGATTATTGGAGTTAAATTGCCACAAGCAGGTTTGGCTGTGGTGTTGCAGGCCATTTGCACAGGCCCAATTTTCCAGCTGCTTCATACCTGTGTCAACGAGTGACGTTTTAGTGGGCCTGTTTGATGCTGTGACCATCAATGTGCCCTGGACATTGTACTTGAGGTGCCTCTGCAGTGATTTGCTGTTTTGAAGACAGTTTTGGCTATTTCAACCCATGTGGGTGCCAATTTGCTTGCTTTGATCCGACTAATTTGCTGTCCAAATCTGCCATTTGCCACCATTGATGCTCTGAACTGTGTGATTGTTGTGCTGTTTTTGGTGACTTGATTTGTCCTGTAAAGTCCGTGTGTTTTTGGACCATGTGTGACATACCAAACGACGTTGCCATGGATGGCAACACCGCTGAGACACCAGCGATGGACACACTGGAAGCCGAGAAAGTGGACGCACTGCAGTCAGAGCCCTCCATAGAGGATGCTGTACAGGGCAGCACTATTGCTGGGGCCAGCCAGGCCAGTCAATCTCCCTCGCAAGTGGTGAACAACGGTCGTGTCGCCAGGAAGATGGGCAGTATCAAGGACTCCACAACCGTACTGGCCATTCAAAACTACGTGTAGGTGCGGAGAGCGAAGGTGCCGCGCAAGGAACTGAAGATTGACAGGTGCATGGAGTATGGCCAATCCAGGCTCATTGATTGGGACCACGTGGCGGAGGTGAAGGAGGACCTACTAGCAAACCCCCCCGATGGCCGACTGCAGCTTCTGGTTTGGGAAGACAAAGGTATGGGATTGTTGCGACGCAACTCGATCAGCGTAATTGGCTACGTGGCCTGCCCTGTGTGACGTGCCATGCTGCTGTATTCAGTGGGAGCCCTGTGGGTGATTGGAGGCCAACACGGCGTTGCGGCGTGTGATGAAATCTGCAAGGATGTGACAGCAAGGATGGGCGAGGTCGAGGACTGGATGACTAACTTTGACGTGCGCATCATCAAGTTTGATACATCCGTCGAGATCAGGCGAAAGCTGGCCGGACAACACAATAGGGCGCAGCACAGTGGGCGTGAGAGCAGTGTACCCCAACTGTTGAACAATTTCCTACAACTGGCGGCGGAGGACACACAATGCAAGAAGACAGTTGTCACCTTGATGTGTGAGGCAATCGTGGAGGCGGGCTGACTGCAAAGTCCAGGAACACGGAGACAATCGTCAAGCAAATGAGGCCAGCTGCCCATATGGCCCTGACCTGTGGTGCCACCTTCACGGACGCACTCGGGAAGATGGTGGAACGCAAGCAGGTGATTGCCCTTTACACAATGCGATGCTTTGCTGGAATGCAACCCGACAATTTGTGGCGCGTATGCAACTACATGGCCTCGCCGAAGAGTACAGTACCGGGCTTCCAGAAGCTGGCAAAGGAGCTCCGCGCTGGGGAGTTGTGGCTGTATCACTTTGGTCATCCCGGCATGCCGGTTGAGCGCATCCACCCTTCACGACGTATGCTATTGCTTTGTAAGCCCCTGCCTTTTGTTGTGATTGGGCCGTTGCGACGGCGAGCTTGGATGAAGTGTAATGACCAATTTCAGTGTGACTGTTTGGGTCTGTTGGGCTCTGCAGAGCCCAGGATCCCGTGGGTTGCCAATTGACTGCATGCAAGCTTGCAAAGAGACGCTGGATCTGTTGGATTGTTCGAACTTCCGCAACTTCACTCATGATGACCGGTGCACTCTTGCCTAATGATGTCCAAGCCCCCCCCCCCCCCCCGGGACAACCCCTAATTTACCATTTTGGTGATGCTAGGCTCTGCAGAGCCCAGATGGAGGGAGTTGACCAATTTCAGACGCCATATTACCATTTGGAGAGTTCTGGGCTCTGCAGAGCCCAGGATCCTCTGGGATGCCAATTGACTGCATGTACAGGGACGCTTGATCTGTTGGATTGTCCGAACTTCCGCCACTTCAGTCTTGATGACCGGTGCACTCTTGCCTAATGATGCCCAACCCCCCCCCCCCCCGGAACACCCCCTAAATCACCAATTTGGTCATGCTAGTCTCTGCAGAGCCCAGATGAAGGGAGGTGACCAATTTCAGACGCCATATTACCATCTGGACAGTTCTGGGCTGTGCAGAGCCCAGGATCCCCTGGGATGCCAATTGACTGCATGTACAGAGACACTGGATCTGTTGGATTGTCCGAACTTCCGCAACTTCACTCCCGATTACCGGTGCACTGTTGCCTAATGATGTCCAAGCCCCCCCCCCCCCCCCCGGGACACCCCCTGTATCACCGTTTTCGTCATGCTAGGCTCTGCAGAGCCCAGATCGAGGGAGTTGACCAAATTTCAGACGCCATATTACCATTTAGAGAGTTCTGGGCTCTGCAGAGCCCAGGATCCCCTGGGATGCCAATTGACTGCATGTACAGAGACGCTAGACCTGTTGAAGCTTCCTGGACGCTGGACCTGTTGACCACTCCGGCCTGGCCTATTGATGTCCCACGACCCCCCCCCCCCCACGCCACCCCCTTAAGTTGCCAATTTAGTCATGCTGGGCAATGCAGTGCCAAGATGAACCACAGTGACCAATTTTGGCCTTCATGTTACCAATTTGACATTACTGGCCTCTGCAGAGCCCAGGATCCAACAAAATGCAAATTTACGCTTTGCCAGATCGCTGTGACTTGGTGGATCGCTTCCCTCCTGCCCTCCTCTATGGCTCCTGTACACACAGGCACAAAGACTGAAGTGGCTCGCATCTCAAAGAAGTTTAGTCACCGTCTGGCGAATTTCGGTGCATGGCAAGGGAGCTGGGAGTACAGCGAGAGCACGCCCTGGCCACCGCTCGAGGCGCCGTTGAAGGCAGGTCTATGGGTCAGCGATCGAGAAGATGTCGAAGCCCATCGCAGACTGCTTGTGAGACTAGTGTTGCACCCAGCTGTTGAGGTGTCTGGTGGCGAGGTGGCAAAGGTCAATGTTGGCAAGGGGTCAGAATCTGGAGAAATTTGGGCGTACGATGGATCGGTGACCGCAGTGCCAAATGAGATCAAAATGCTGAAGTACAATGTCGTCATTGTTGAAGTCCCGCGGCTTGGAGGGTGGATCCCTGGTGCGCAGATCGTGCGTGTGCTGTCTCAAGGGGTACTTGGCGCCTTTCATGGACACCATGGGGATTTGGTCGCTGTGGAACAACACTTGCGCTCGCAATTGGAAGATTTGTACCCAACGGCTTTGCGCATGGCTCTGTACCACCTGGGGCGCCGAGAAGAGCCAGATTTGTTTGAGCAGTCAACCTTGTTCCTTGTGAAGACCCATGGGCTGGGCCCTGCAGTGCCGCACTTCCTCACACAAAAGTCGTTCACTGAAGGTCTGTGGCTGGGTCTGGCTATTTTGTGGTGGTTGGTGAATTTGCTGGAGGACCCCAACGACGACTCTGACGACACGCACATGGATGGTGATGCATCGCGCCGCCTGTGGGCACTGTACTATGGCCGCCGCCCCGACCTGATCAGTTTGGGCTGTATTCACTTTCCTGTCCCGTTGAATTGTGCATGGGGTGTACTATCTGATGGTCCCTACAATGCAGCTGATGTGGTGAACCTGCTGAAGACGATCGTCCGGAAAGGGGACACGGAGGAGGATGTTGAGTGGCGGAGTGTCACGCACTGGGCAAGCACCGGGCAGCCGCTGTTCCAGCAAGAGTCCCCTGATCAGGCAGCAGACGCGGACACGAGTGAGTCAGAAGTCGAGGAGGTGCCGGATCCGCAAACTCCCAAGCCAAAGGGGAGAAACACCGAAAAGCAGCGGCAAAAAGAGCATGGGAAGGCTGAGCGCGAGTTGCGGAAGCAAGAGGAGGCACGGGAGAAGCAACGTAAAAAGGAGGAGAAGGAGAAGGAGAAAAAGGCAAAAGAGGACGAACGAGCAAATCGCAAGAGGAAAGAAGAGGAGGATAAGTTGGCAACGGCAGCCGCTGGGGCGTCCCCATCGCAGAAAAACAGGGCAGCGGAGGGCCTGCAGGCCACCCTGCAACGTGGTGTCCGGGTTGGCTTGTCCAAGAGCAACGGCAAGAGCAACGGCAAGTGACTGGAGGCCCCACATACCGCTGGATCATGACTGTCGCTGGACCGTACTGGACATACAACCACAGACGCAACCGTGTTACTGTGCTGGTTTTCTGAGCGCCTGATGGGACTGGGCCTGTCCTGTGCAGTCCCAAATGGTTGTGGGACAGTGAGTGATGTGCCTGTTTGACGCTGTACGTGTTTGTGGCTGAATTTGGCGCTCATTTTTTAATTTGCATTGAGCTGGGCTCTGCAAAGCCCAGCTTGCCAGATTTGCTTGATTTGCCCCCGAATATGAAGAATTTTGTACTGATGGGCTCTGCAGAGCCCAGAATGCTGTTTCGGGCCAATTTGCATGCCTCCTGGTGGTACGCAGTGCTGCTTTCATCTCAACAGTGCAGTATTGTCCCTGTGTGAATTTGGTTGTATAAGCACAACATTGTGCTCTGGCATTTCTTTTGGTACGTACCTCGTTGACACAGTGTGCCAACTGTCGAGTTTTCTCACAATTGTGGTCCACATACGGTGCCAGGTTTGTGTCTATGACCCCCAGATCCTTTAATTCTTGCTATTTTTTCACCAGTCCATGCACTGCAAAGTCCAGATGCCCTTTGTAACCCTGATTTGGTCCTGACATTATCTGTTGCCCGTTCCTGGGCCCTGCAGAGCTCAGCTGAACGTGTCTGTCATTTCGAGTTTACCAGGTATGCCCTTAGTCCAATTTCAAGTCAGTAGTTTGGGCACAGGTTTGCTTTTTATCGCTGAGCCACATTTTATTCCTCGCTGTCATCTATGCTCAATTGCATTGATCTGTTGGGCCTGTGTCTTTTCATTTCTGCAGCGGTTGACAGTGCGTATGTTGGACAGTGGCCTGACACTGTCGACTGTGCGATGCTTAATTTTTTGATGCGATTTGTGGCTGATTTTTGTTGGTGTGAACCATTTATCGATAGTTCAACATTTGCTCGGAATTTAGAAGGGGGAACAGTCTTTGTGTGGCCAGGTGTTAGTGGGTGCTTGTGAACCACATCTGGGGACACATCAGTCTGCAGTCAATACAGCATCCAATTTTGTTGTTCTGGCCATTTCTGCAGCGGTTGACAGTGCGTATGTTGGACAGTGGCCTGACACTGTCGACTGTGCGATGCTTAATTTTTTGATGCGATTTGTGGCTGGTTTTTGTTGGTGTGAACCATTTATCGATAGTTCAACATTTGCTCGGAATTTAGAAGGGGTACCAGTCTTTGTGTGGCCAGGTGTTAGTTGGTGCTTGTGAACCACATCCGGGGACACATCAGTCTGCAGTCAATACAGCATCCAATTTTGTTGCTCTGGCGGACCTCCCACAGCGCACATAACGGTTTTTACAACTTCTGTGCCTTGTTTTGTGTGTGTTCGTGCCTTAGACTCGTCAACTAGTGTGTACAGCTTCCATGCCTTGTGTATGACCGGTGCTCTAGTGGTCTATCGCTTATTGGACCGGGATATTTTTCCCCTGGGGGGGGGGAGGGCGGGGGGGGGGGGGTATAGTCCGATGCCTATTGTAGCCATTACTACACTGGTGGTCTGGCTTGTTTATCAATAGCGTAATTCATGGGTGCTTTGTGGTGTTTGTATTGAGCTGGGCTCTGCAGAGCCCAGCCAGTAGGAATTCCCTATTTACCGCCCTGTTACTACCTGTTTGCCGGTACATTGTTGTGTTGGTGTACAACCCTGTACTGTTTCCCCTGTTTTTGGTGAATTTCATGTTTGTGGGCTCCGCAGAGCCCAGCCTTTCAGAAATGCTGCCTTGCACCCTCCTTTTGTACAGGTGCTGTGCCTCTGTTGTGATAGGGGACACCTTCTTCACACTCAGTGCATGTAAGGTCATGATTGCCGTTACAATACCACGGGTGCTAGAAGAACCGCAGCACGTGCCGTTGCCAACTACGTGCTCCATTTGTGATATCAGACTGTGAAACATAGTTTTATGGTGCGATTGGTCCATTTTCGGTATCTCAGACCTCCAAAATTGGAAAAAGCAGTGGTTGCGCTTGCATGCTGTGGGTGCCCAAAATGGTGCCTTTTGGCTGCTTCGCACCCCTAAATTGCGTGTCGTTCCTCCTCCCCATACACCCACGCTGGGAAGCACCCCCCCGTTACGCTTGGCTATGCAGCAGAGAGGCTAGGCTCTGTGCACGACATGAATTTTTTTTTGAAAAAGCGATAGGGGGCACTATGGGCCTCCTAAGGTCTAGGCGGTTCGTTGGGCGATGGTGAGGCTTGAAAACCACAAAAAGTGGGGGGTTGCGGGTGGACTAGGTGCCCTCCGCATCAGGTTTCGAGGCAAGCAGGGCAAGATACGGCCCGTTCTTGGTTTCGGGGTAGTTCAACACCAACGGCCCTCCATTGGGGTTATTTTTGGCCATTTTTGGACGTTTCACAGACATATTGTGGCGCACGTGGCGTGTAGCCACTGTTTCCCCTCTTTGTCTGTTTTGCCCGGGTTGCGCGGCAATTTTGGGCCACGAAAGGCTGGTTTGGGGCACAAAAGGCCCAGTTTTGGCCGGGCACCTCCGGACTTGGCGCCCCCGCCCGTGGGCGCCACCGGTGAGTTTTTGGCTCGAAAGTTTGATTTCACAAGGCTGGCACCTAGGCTCTAGGATAACAGGAGTAGAGTAGAGCGCCGCAACGAAGTGATGCCCGAAACCGAGAGCACCAGCCCAAGCAGAAGACGTGGAGGCTGGTGCGGCGGTTCAATTTCCAAGAGTTTCAAGCATGCAAGCGCCACAAGGTGTGCTGCTTTATGTGCTACGCAGGTCATACACGTTGTTTCTTCGACTGTCCCTGGCGCCCTCCTTAATTGTTGTGCGCGTTCTAGACGTTCTAGGCACTGTCTCTCGTTTTGGCTCCGGGGACAACAACCGTGTTCACCGCATCTACTATGTATTCTATGTCACAAGCTATGCCCTTGCAGCGGCCGCTAGTGCCGCCCTATCCTCCGCAGTACCTGCCGCAATACTCGCCGCAGTCCCCGCCACAGTACCCGCTGCACGAGGAATATCCGCCGTACGCACATGAGTAGCAGCAGCAGCAGCAGCCGCATGAGGCTTGGGACCGCGAGGCGGGGCTGTGGGATTACCGCATGAAGACGCACACGGTTTTCTAGGACTGATCTGGGACCCTCGAATGGGACCGCCCCAGCGGTACCCCACCCACCGCCGCAACAATACCCGCTGCAGCCACACTTCTAGGAACCCCCCCGCCAGAGGGTCAAGATCCGTTGATCAAAGAGGAGGAGCTAGCTAACAAGCAAGTAAGGAAGCAACAAGCAAGCCACGAGCAGCACTCCTCCTCAGTTACGCCGTGGTCGGCCTCGAGCATGTACCTCCACACCTCAGGTGCACGCAGCCTGCGGGCGGTTGTACGTCCGGATCAACTCGTTTAGATTCATGCTCAACACATCCTTGACGTTCAAGGCTGAGACGTACGAAATCTCCGACCTCGGCCCCCGCCACCCGCTCCCAATACCGAGTACACCCCAGGCTTCGCGTCTAGAAAGGCTTGCCAGCGGGATACCCTCGGGTTTGGACTTGGGGTCCTTCGTCTCCAACTCCCCGGTCGCCGCGCACCCACTGACGCAATCGCCAACTGGACAAAGAATAATCTTGGCGGTGCCGTGTGCCCCACCGGTTGGGTACATCATATGGAAATTCTTTTTTGCCCTCGTTCATGACCGAAATGCAATTCTTCGTGCCTCAGGACAGCACGGCTTGGATCGTACGGGGCTCAGCGCGGCGGAGCATCGTGGCGGCAAGGCTGAGATCTTGATGCACCATAGGACACGAGATACGTGTTGGAAGACACGAAGGTCTTCAAGCTCACATACAGTGACGCCATGCGCAAGGATTTCTTCGCGCAGAACACGACCGACTAACCGTGGGGACACAATGAGAGACATGCACACCACGGCGAAAGTAGTGCACGCACATGCCTTCACCCGCAGTTGCTAACTTAAGGTGCCCGCAGCACTTCTTGTAATGGTCGACGAAAGTACCCAGCAAGTAAGCGTACTCGTTACTGAAGAAGCTCTTGAGGATATTGATGGATCCCACATATTGTGCCGATCCTGTGAACTTCACACATACAGAGACGCCATGCGCAACGGTTTCTTCGCGGAGAACACGACCGACTAGCCGTGGGGACACAACGAGAGACATGAACACCACGGCGAACGTAGTGCACACACATGCCTTCACCCGCAGTTGCTGACTTAAGGTGCCCGCAGCACTTCTTGTAGTGGTGGACGAAAGTACCAAGCAAGTAAGCGTACTCGTTACTGAAGAAGCTCTTGAGGATATCGATGGATCCCGGATATTGTGCCGATCCTGTGAACTTCTCCCGCCTTGTCTAGCCAGCGGGGCGCTTGCTTGGTGGGTGGCCATGGTTCTTCACTAGGAAATGGGGCTTCGCCTTCTCCTTCCCCTCCTTCGGCGCCTCCATCTTTGCCGCGCTCAAGGCCCCCTTGTAATGCACTGCGCTCTTGAGAGCAATGTCCTTGCTCTCGCTGCTGCTGCTTGAGCTGGCACTGTTGCTACTCGTGCTGTTGTTGCTGATGCCACTGTTGGAACTCCTGCCGCTTCCCAGCCGGGGACTAACTGAAGAAACATGAATCCGCGGACGCTACTGGCGATCTAGGTCACAGGTGCGTGCGGAACATTTGCCGCTCGTTTCACGCCTTGTCCGCGTCATCTCTCATTGAGGTCCCGGCGCCGATGTCTCGTGTGCGAAGCACTTTGCCCGTTCTGCGTGCTGCCTCTCCTTACGTCCCTGGTGATTGCTTACATGTCCTGCGCATTCTGCACAGCTGCTGAACCTCATTGTGATGATGAATGAGTTGGGGATGTGGACAAGGACAGCGTCTTTGAGTAGCTAGCAGCTCCGCTTGGAGAGTAGATGGATCGGACACAATGCTCAATGTGGGTGGCAGCGCCCCGCGCCAGGGGCCCCTTGTCCGCGGGCTGGCGATTGCATTTAACAAGTGTGCCCCGCTAATGGGGAGAAACCAATGGCGCCATGCAAAAAAAAACGCACTTACTTTTATCCCACAAGTAGTTCATGTGCAAATGTCCTACAATGTGGCAAAGTGAAGGTGGCATGCAAGTTCAAGTAGCACCCAGTAGAAAAATTCTTCTTGGCGAAAAAAGTTTCTTACATGGGGTGCCACCTCTTTTTTCGGGGGTACCCCCGGAGGGGGGGGGGTACAAAAAAATTTCGCGTGAATTTTTTTCCACCCCCCCCCTCCCCGCCCTGAGTCCCGATGCCTCAGTGGCAGCCATTGTCGAAAAAGTGGGCCCACACGGGCCATAAGATATTAGGCTGCAATTGCCATGAATTATGTCGGCGCCTCCACCACTGTGGCGTGTGCTGTGTGAACGCATGCAGTGACGGTGATGGTGCGCTGTGGGTGTGGAAAAACAATGCCTGGAACAGCTGCCATCCACGTGCCTCATTTGGGTCCGGCTAGCACTTCCCTTCCCTTCGGAGAACTTCGTTTACATGACCATTGCTACGCTAGCGGTGCCCCACTCAGCAATGAGTGTGGGCGAAGCGTGGAACCGCGTCACCGCAAACGTTTGGTGGCCGTGTGGCAACCCGGCAGTGGAATAGCGGTACACAATGTGAAAAGCGGGGTGTTCCACTTGTTCGTTTGTGTGTTTCAGAACCCCATATTGGTCAGTATTGTTGCGCCCTTTGAGTTGGGGTTAGGGACTCGCAATCCACGCTTTGTTGCTTGCATGGTTGTGGACAACCGCAATCGGGCGAAATGTTGGCCAGCCAATGAAGGTTGGTAGGACATGGGGCTACGGTTGGGGGGGTCACGACGAATGATGTGCATGCGGTGCAGTGATAAACACGCGTTTAACTATACATTTTTTGTAGTCAGATAAAACCGTAGGAGAAAAGAAAATTTTGCCATGTGCGCGCAAGAACGGCGTAAGGCCGGAATTTGCACCATTCACACACATACGAAGACGTACGAACACACCAACACACACACCGTAGCCTCATTGAGAACCAATCTTTGTTGTCAAGCCATTGTGGCGTAGCGATCATCGACCAGCATGCGAGAAGGCAATGGGGACATGACATTGTGGGGTCCACTGTAGGCTTGGGCAACTTGCAGAACGGCCAGAATGGACATCAATCACCGTTGTCCTTCCATGCTGCTGCTTTTGTTTCTCGCCCCAGATAGGGTGTATTGCCTTATCTGGGGACTCTATCCTGCCGATAAGAGGGCCGGGTGGGGCGCTGCACTACAGCCGAAACAGACCGGGGGTCTTTGTGCCCTTAAACACAAACACCACCCATATTGGCTGAAATATCCATGCCCCAACGAAGGCACCGTCAACTATGACCCCCAACATGTACCCATTGTGGCCACCCGCTTGGTGGATGTTGGCGCCTCCCCCCACATCTACCTCATCCGACCCCTTGGGGACCTTGAGGTCACCCCCCTCCTTTTCAAACCCCCGTGCAGAGGCCAACTGATTGCCCTGCGGAGTGTGAGACGGTATCTTTATGCCAATTTTCTGGGCGCCCACAGGGAGCCAGACGTCGGGGACAGGGCAGCGGTTTTGGCCATCCCTAGCCCACAAGCAACCCCCACCCCCCGTGAGGATACCACCCCCTCCCACAAGTTGCCGCACCTGCAGCCCTTTGCCGAAGAAGTTGTTAACCCTCTGACCCCACCTTTGAACCTCCTTGCACCTTCCAAAGCCAAACATGGGGGGTCGACTTAAGAAAATTTCAGGTTTAGGGGTCGGGAAAAAATTCTCGCGCCAATTTTTTTTCCTACCCCCCTCCTCCTCCGGGGGTACCCCCCAAAAAAAAGCTGTACGCCGGTACCAAGATTTTTTTACCCTGCCTCCCCCCACCCCTGTCCGGACTGTCACATTCAACTTGTTGCAAGCAAGATGTGGTGTCCCCGCGTTCTTCGTGCTTTGCGTGTTACGCACGTTGGCTCCCATTGTGTCTCGGGCGTTAGGCGTCAAGTCATTTTGCGCGTGTAGAGCGATATGGGTGCTATCTTTGTTGAGGGCTTTTGGAATTTTTTAGTGTCCCACGCATTCTGTATGCTGTACAGCCAACCTAGTCCAACTGCTAAGCACCCCCTTCTTGGTATGCACAGCTCAACAACATGCCGTCACCGGAGAACCTCAGATCTGGACCCCTGCTGTGTGTAGACTGTGGCACAATCTGGAACATGGTGTTGGACCAGGCAGATCAAAACTATGGGCCTTTTCCCTAGATAAGATCTTGGTGTACATGCTGCGTCCCATATGTGGCTTGCAGCGCGCAATCCCACTAGAAACCAACCATCGAACCCTGCTCCCATGGGTGGAAAAGTATATTGTGCGCGACGTGCGCGCCCTCTCTACGGATCGAATGGCTGTAGGATGCAATCAATTTGGTGTTACGTTGACCCGTGCCATTCACATCCATGTGGGACGCATTCGACACACGGATCGTGTCTCTAGGCCCCACGTTCGAGTCAACACTGTACACACGTACAGCATGTGCCATGTGTTGTACGTGTGCTACAGCACTAGCACCTGCATCCCACTGTGCAAGTACAATAATTTCGTTATGTGCTTGGGAATGGTACGTCCCATGCAGGTAGACGGCAAATGGGACAAGAGCCACCTTGCATACACCAAGTATATGGCGTCACTACTAACCCGGGAAATCTACTACCGTCTACAAGGGTTATCTTGGACCGATGTGACGGATTTGGTTGAGGAGTACAACGCCACATGGAGAGCTTCATGGGAAAATTGGTGCGATGGTTTGTGGGGACAAGGTTGTCGTCCTCCACACGGATGGCCGGTGCTTGGGGCTGCGATAATACATTGCCCGTAAGCCGCATTCTACGGGCATCAAACTATACATCCATGCGGACAATGGTGGGTTGCGTCTTCGACGACTACCTCTACACCGGGATTCCCAGCAAGCTCCGCCGCTTTGGGTGTTGTTTCGCCAAGTATTACGCTACGGTACTCATGCGCCTATGGGGGAAGATAATCCCTTATCCATGGTCCCTTGTGCGGGCAACTTGTTCTGAAGTCATGGGCTTGCCGAGCAATTCGCGGCCCAAAGCCGGATGTTTCTCATGCTCTCAAAGCGTGGTAAGCGAGATGCCGGCCTACCAAGGGCGGCCGCCCTTACCCAGGAGGGCGCCGTGGCGCGGGCACTTGTAGCCGGCAAGAACTATGAACTTTCCGTGTACAAGAACCCAAAGGTGGGGAAAACCCCCCCCCTGTGGTACTATGGGGAGGAGGTGCCCAAAGACCGGAGATGGAGCCCTCTCCCTCCTGTGGTAGCACGCTACCAGGAGTTCTCCCAGGAGTCCTCCTTTGTTCGTTTTTGTGGTTCAGAACCCCATATTGGTCAGTATTGTTGCGCCCTTTGAGTTGGGGTTAGGGACTCGCAATCCACGCTTTGTTGCTTGCATGGTTGTGGAGAACCGCAATCGGACGAAATGTTGGCAAGCCAATGAAGGTTGGTAGGACATGGGGCTACGGTTGGGGGGGTCACGACGAATGATGTGCATGCGGTGCAGTGATAAACACGCGTTTCACTATACATTTTTTGTAGTCAGATAAAACCATAGGAGAAAAGAAAATTTTGCCATGTGCGCGCAAGAACGGCGTAAGGCCGGAATTTGCACCATTCACACACATACGAAGACGTACGAACACACCAACACACACACCGTAGCCTCATTGAGAACCAATCTTTGTTGTCAAGCCATTGTGGCGTAGCGATCATCGACCAGCATGCGAGAAGGCAATGGGGACATGACATTGTGGGGTCCACTGTAGGCTTGGGCAACTTGCAGAACGGCCAAAATGGACATCAATCACCATTGTCCTTCAATGCTGCTGCTTTTGTTTCTCGCCCCAGATAGGGTGTATTGCCTTATCTGGGGACTCTATCCTGCCGATAAGAGGGCCGGGTGGGGCGCTGCACTACAGCCGAAACAGACCGGGGGTCTTTGTGCCCTTAAACACAAACACCACCCATATTGGCTGAAATATCCATGCCCCAACGAAGGCACCGTCAACTATGACCCCCAACATGTACCCATTGTGGCCACCCGCTTGGTGGATGTTGGCGCCTCCCCCCACATCTACCTCATCCGACCCCTTGGGGACCTTGAGGTCACCCCCCTCCTTTTCAAACCCCCGTGCAGAGGCCAACTGATTGCCCTGCGGAATGTGAGACGGTATCTTTATGCCAATTTTCTGGACGCCCACAGGGAGCCAGACGTCGGGGACAGGGCAGCGGTTTTGGCCATCCCTAGCCCACAAGCAACCCCCACCCCCCGTGAGGATACCACCCCCTCCCACAAGTTGCCGCACCTGCAGCCCTTTGCCCAAGAAGTTGTTAACCCTCTGACCCCACCCTTGAACCTCATTGCACCTTCCAAAGCCAAACACGGGGGGTAGACTTAAGAAAATTTCAGGTTTAGGGGTCGGGAAAAAATTCTCGCGCCAATTTGTTTTTTTACCCCCCTCCTCCTCCGGGGGTACCCCCCCCAAAAAAAGCTGTACGCCGGTACCAGGATTTTTTTTCTACCCCCCTCCCCACCCCTGTCCGGACTGTCACATTCAACTTGTTGCAAGCAAGATGTGGTGTCCCCGCGTTCTTCGTGCTCTGCGTGTTACGCACGTTGGCTCCCATTGTGTTTCGGGCGTTAGGCGTCAAGTCATTTTGCGCGTGTACAGCGATATGGGTGCTATCTTTGTTGAGGGCTTTTGGAATTTTTTAGTGTCCCACGCATTCTGTATGCTGTACAGCTAACCTAGTCCAACAGCTAAGCACCCCCTTCCTGGTATGCACAGCTCAACAACATGCCGTCACCGGAGAACCTCAAATCTGGACCCCTGCTGTGTGTAGACCGTGGCACAATCTGGAACATGGTGTTGGACCAGGCAGATCAAAACTATGGGCCTTTTCCCTAGATAAGATCTTGGTGTACATGCTGCGTCCCATATGTGGCTTGCAGCGCGCAATCCCACTACACACACCCCAACCATGCCCCCAAAGTAGACAATTCCCTTTCGTAGCAGACTTGTGCACACATGCGCCGGTGCTACAGTAACAAGAGCAATAATTAGAGTTGCCGTTCTACTTTGCGTGGGCCACCATTTCATCCTCACATGTGCACCCGTGTGGACGTTTGGGGGGACAATGTCTTCATGGGGCAGTGACGATGCGCCAACGGATTGCACCCGGCCGGCATGTTATGTCCTACCTTTACGGCTCGGCTCAGTGGTGCCACCAGTCTTCGGGACAGCACGTGTTACGACCTGTTGCGCTAATGGATGTCATCCTCCCCCATCATCCCGGCCTGTTTCTCGGAGACAATGGACCATGCTTCCCTCCCGGCGGTCCACAAAAGAAAGGTGCACGCCATCCGTACGTATGCGGAGGCCCTCTTTCCGGCACCCTATTTGATAGCGCTCCTTTTGGAGTTGGCTGCACCCCAGTCTGGCTTCCGTGTATTGTCTAAGTACATCACCCGTCGGGCGACCGCTACACCGCTTGCACTGGGCGGCCCTTCCCAGGCCCGATCCTAACACTGGACCAATTTGATGCGAACTGGAAGTCGTTGACCGCCCCGCTTGCGTTGTCCCCCCGCCCCCCCAATTGGAATCTGCCGACCTCACGGCGTCGGGTCGCTGTTGACCGCCACGGTCGTGGGCACAATATGTGCAATGGCGGCCATCCCTGTTCCAAACCATTGACTGAGCATGTCCCCTCAGCTGTGTGGTCGGAGGCGACAGGTATCCGTGCACCGGTGGCGGTTGCTCGCAGCTATCGATTGGTATATTGAACCATGGGGTAAAGGCGAGAACACTTGCCTTCCTGAGGGTCGCCGGCATGGTCGTCACGGGGGACAAAGATATGGTTGCCCCGGGCCAAATTTTGGCTTAGGCGTTGCAGGTTTGTAGTGTACATTTTCGTGTTCATATTCCTTTGGCCATGGAGACATCAGTTGTGACAAGAGACACACGAAATGTTGCACGCGTTGGGGACAAATTTCAAAAAACGTTTCACGACGCGCATGACGTCATCAACGGGCAGAACGATTGGTAGGGCTCTGGGGACACACTTACAGACGCAAATGAAATACATGCGCGACGCTTACAACAGTTTGTGCAACAAAGTTCCATGCAATAAGTCAACTGTCGGGGGGGGGGTCACATTTGGGTACCCAGCCTACACAGTAGTTCCACCAGGGTTGGTACCAGTCCCATGGGTAGGGATGGCAGAGGCCTCTGCCGCCTTGACCGTCTCTTTCCGCCCAGTCACGCCAGTGACAGGCTACACGTCGTGGGCAGCCCCAAACCACTTGATGTACATGTGCTTTCCGCATGCCCCGCACGCCCAACACGTAGTCCTGCTGCACGCAATGCGTACACAGAGGCGGCTCGCAAAGCGCTTCCGTGCATGCACCGTAGGGACCGCAGCGGTTGGCGTTGTGTTGTTGAATCTCCGCCGCCAAAGTACCGCTACTTGCGGATGTCCTATTGGAATTCCCAAATGGTGGTCGTGGCGTCCACCAACCGTGATGCCGTGGCGGTGGCAAAGGCATTCCTAGCCGTGTACCGCACAATGAAGGCACGCACGACGTGGCTCCACGTCGTTTGCTTGCCCAGTTGGCGCATGTGCAGCGCCATTTGGTTGGCACCATCTACAACAGGTGAGAACTCCTGGTAGCGTGCTACCACAAGAGGGAGAGGGCTCCATCTCCGGTCTTTGGGCACCTCCTCCCCATAGTACCACACGGGGGGATTTTTTCCCACCTTTGGGTTCTTGTACACGGAAAGTTCATAGTTCTTGCCGGCTACAAGTGCCCGCGCCACGGCGCCCTCCTGCGTAAGGGCGGCCGCCCTTGGTAGGCCGGCATCTCGCTTACCACGCTTTGAGAGCATGAGAAACATCCGACTTTGGCCCGCGAATTGCTCGCCAAGCCCATGACTTCGGAAAAAGTTGCCCGCACAAGGGACCGTGGATAAGGGATTATCTTCCCCCATAGGCGCATGAGTACCGTAGCGTAATACTTGCCGACACAACACCCAAAGCGGCGGAGCTTGCTGGGAATCCCGGTGTAGAGGTAGTCGTCGAAGACGCAACCCACCATTGTCCGCATGGATGTATAGTTTGATGCCCGTAGAATGCGGCTTACGGGCAATGTATTATCGCAGCCCCAAGCACCGGCCATCCGTGTGGAGGACGACAACCTTGTCCCCATAAACCATCGCACCAATTTTCCCATGAAGCTCTCCATGTGGCGTTGTACTCCTCAACCAAATCCGTCACATCGGTCCAAGATAACCCTTGTAGACGGTAGTAGATTTCCCGGGTTAGTAGTGACGCCATATACTTGGTGTATGCAAGGTGGCTCTTGTCCCATTTGCCGTCTACCTGCATGGGACGTACCATTCCCAAGCACATAACGAAATTATTGTACTTGCACAGTGGGATGCAGGTGCTAGTGCTGTAGCACACGTACAACACATGGCACATGCTGTGCGCGTGTACAGTGTTGACTCGAACGTGGGGCCTAGAGACACGATCCGTGTGTCGAATGCGTCACACAAGGATGTGAATGGCACGGGTCAACGTAACACCACATTGTTTGCATCCTACAGCCATTCGATCCGTAGAGAGGGCGCGCACGTCGCGCACAATATACTTTTCCAGCCATGGGAGCAGGGTTCGATGGTTGGTTTCTAGTGGGATTGCGCGCTGCAAGCCACATATGGGACGCAGCATGTACACCAAGATCTTATCTAGGGAAAAGGCCCATAGTTTTGATCTGCCTGGTCCAACACCATGTTCCAGATTGTGCCACAGTCTACACACAGCAGGGGTCCAGATTTGAGGTTCTCCGGTGACGGCATGTTGTTGAGCTGTGCATACCAGGAAGGGGGTGCTTAGCTGTTGGATTAGGTTAGCTGTACAGCATACAGAATGCGTGGGACACTAAAAAATTCCAAAAGCCCTCAACAAAGATAGCACCCATATCGCTCTACACGCGCAAAATGACTTGACGCCTAACGCCCGAATCACAATGGGAGCCAACGTGCGTAACACGCAGAGCACGAAGAACGCGGGGACACCACATCTTGCTTGCAACAAGTTGAATGTGACAGTCCGGACAGGGGTTGGGGGGGGGGGTAAAAAAAAATTGGTAGCAGCGTACAGCTTTTTTTTTGGGGGGTACCCCCGGAGGAGGAGGGGGGTAGGAAAAAAAATTGGCGCGAGAATTTTTTCCCGACCCCTAAACCTGAAATTTTCTTAAGTCTACCCCCCGTGTTTGGCTTTGGAAGGTGCAAGGAGGTTCAAGGGTGGGGTCAGAGGGTTAACAACTTCTTGGGCAAAGGGCTGCAGGTGCGGCAACTTGTGGGAGGGGGTGGTATCCTCACGGGGGGTGGGGGTTGCTTGTGGGCTAGGGATGGCCAAAACCGCTGCCCTGTCCCCGACGTCTGGCTCCTTGTGGGCGTCCAGAAAATTGGCATAAAGATACCGTCTCACATTCCGCAGGGCAATCAGTTGGCCTCTGCACGGGGGTTTGAAAAGGAGGGGGGTGTCCTCAAGGTCCCCAAGGGGTCGGATGAGGTAGATGTGGGGGGAGGCGCCAACATCCACCAAGCGGGTGGCCACAATGGGTACATGTTGGGGGTCATAGTTGACGGTGCCTTCGTTGGGGCATGGATATTTCAGCCAATATGGGTGGTGTTTGTGTTTAAGGGCACAAAGACCCCCGGTCTGTTTCGGCTGTAGTGCAGCGCCCCACCCGGCCCTCTTATCGGCAGGATAGAGTCCCCAGATAAGGCAATACACCCTATCTGGGGCGAGAAACAAAAGCAGCAGCATTGAAGGACAATGGTGATTGATGTCCATTCTGGCCGTTCTGCAAGTTGCCCAAGCCTACAGTGGACCCCACAATGTCATGTCCCCATTGCCTTCTCGCATGCTGGTCGATGATCGCTACGCCACAATGGCTTGACAACAAAGATTGGTTCTCAATGAGGCTACGGTGTGTGTGTTGGTGTGTTCATACGTCTTCGTATGTGTGTGAATGGTGCAAATTCTGGCCTTACGCCGTTCTTGCGCGCACATGGCAAAATTTTCTTTTCTCCTATGGTTTTATCTGACTACAAAAAATGTATAGTTAAACGCGTGTTTATCACTGCACCGCATGCACATCATTCGTCGTGACCCCCCCCAACCGTAGCCCCATGTCCTACCAACCTTCATTGGCTTGCCAACATTTTGCCCGATTGCGGTTCTCCACAACCATGCAAGCAACAAAGCGTGGATTGCGAGTCCCTAACCCCAACTCAAAGGGCGCAACAATACTGACCAATATGGGGTTCTGAACCACAAAAACGAACAAAGGAGGACTCCTGGGAGAACTCCTGGTAGCGTGCTACCACAGGAGGGAGAGGGCTCCATCTCCGGTCTTTGGGCACCTCCTCCCCATAGTACCACACGGGGGGATTTTTCCCCACCTTTGGGTTCTTGTACACGGAAAGTTCATAGTTCTTGCCGGCTACAAGTGCCCGCGCCACGGCGCCCTCCCGGGTAAGGGCGGCCGCCCTTGGTAGGCCGGCATCTCGCTTACCACGCTTTGAGAGCATGAGAAACATCCGACTTTGGGCCGCGAATTGCTCGGCAAGCCCATGACTTCAGAATAAGTTGCCCGCACAAGGGACCATGGATGAGGGATTATCTTCCCCCATAGGCGCATGAGTACCATAGCGTAATACTTGGCGAAACAACACCCAAAGCGGCGGAGCTTGCTGGGAATCCCGGTGTAGAGGTAGTCGTCGAAGACGCAACCCACCATTGTCCGCATGGATGTATAGTTTGATGCCCGTAGAATGCGGCTTACGGGCAATGTATTATCGCAGCCCCAAGCACCGGCCATCCGTGTGGAGGACGACAACCTTGTCCCCACAAACCATCGCACCAATTTTCCCATGAAGCTCTCCATGTGGCGTTGTACTCCTCAACCAAATCCGTCACATCGGTCCAAGATAACCCTTGTAGACGGTAGTAGATTTCCCGGGTTAGTAGTGACACCATATACTTGGTGTATGCAAGGTGGCTCTTGTCCCATTTGCCGTCTACCTGCATGGGACGTACCATTCCCAAGCACATAACGAAATTATTGTACTTGCACAGTGGGATGCAGGTGCTAGTGCTGTAGCACACGTACAACACATGGCACATGCTGTGCGCGTGTACAGTGTTGACTCGAACGTGGGGCCTAGAGACACGATCCGTGTGTCGAATGCGTCACACAAGGATGTGAATGGCATGGGTCAACGTAACACCAAATTGTTTGCATCCTACAGCCATTCGATCCGTAGAGAGGGCGTGCACGTCGCGCACAATATACTTTTCCACCCATGGGAGCAGGGTTCGATGGTTGGTTTCTAAGAGAGACCTCCCCTTACGGGTAAATGGATTCGAAAAGTTGCGTGCAATGCGCAAGTGGCACCGATACTCCCCCAATAGCCATCCAAGAGATGTCAACAATGTTTTAGGGAATCTTTAGGTGCGTTTTAGTCTCTTGCGTGTGTGCTTTGCTCGGGGTAGATTTTTTCGGCATTTGGTGCGGCGGGGAAGGTGGGGATCTCCAAAGGGATTGGCTCGCAATCTGCGCATGCAGCTTTTCAGCATGGGTTGGTGAAAAACAACAGTTCTGTGCTTTTTGTTTTACTTAACAATTACCATCTAAGCTATGTAAAACATGTTTGAAGAAACAATTCCGTGTTTTTTTACCCGATTCGGGTGTGCGCTTGGCTCGGTGGACTTGCAGAAGGCACCAAAATTATGGCCATAAGGGGGAATGCTATGTGGATGATGATGATGCAGGAACCTCCAATTGACAACGTACGGGCAAATAGGTTTTTGGCTTGAAACCAAATCCGAACCCAAGGGTTCATGATTTTGCACCAAAATAAAGGGGCCATCTTTTTGTTCCACATTTTTGATCCCCCCCAACTTCCAACCCCCCCCCTCCCTTGCACAATCCGTCATCTTCCGACACAAAGGCAAAATCCGGTGAACATCACACAAACCTCAACAACGTTGCATAGTTTTGTTTAATAGTAACTTTGTCGGTATTCATCCCATGACCAAAATATGCCAAACAACTAGGATTGTCTGCTACTTCTTCATGTCCGGCGACATTTCTGAGCGGCACGTTGTTCACTACTCTGCAAGGATGCCGTACAACCATGGGGTATCCGCGATCAAACCGACGTAGTACCGTACATATTAGCACTACGAGCTCAACACAAAAAAGCGTTCTTCAAACAAGGACCCTTCATAATTGCGTTTGTCAATGACATTGGCAATTTTTTCCCTCACGCCGAACAACTTTTTTGAAGCTATCAGCTTGTTGACACTCTTGCCACCAAGTTTCTCTTCCAGAGATGGCAATCTTTTATTTGCTATGGTGGTCAGAGCTGAGTCAACAAGCTCACAAACACTGTCAAAAAACTGTGGTTTCAAGTGGAGGGGGTCTCACGAGAGAGGTGTGGGCCAAAAGCTCATTGGGTGATGTGTGAATAGCAAAAAAGAAAAAAAAGAAGAAGAATTTACAAGGGGGTGCACAAAGAAGTCAACCCTTGACATGGGATACGTGAATAGGCCAGTAAAGTATGTGGCGCTTTGCCCCATACGGAGGCCCCCGTAGCGTTGATGTCACCACGTCCACAAGTTTATTTTGACGCTTTCTTAGCGGCCAATGGGTGGGTCTCAATTGGTTCTCAAGTACGTGCATTGTCACCAAATGATCACCTGAATGCATTGCAAGGGTGGATATGGGGGTTTCGGAAAAAAGTCAAAATTTGCCACAATCTATCGCCCTCGGCAAGTCCACCTCGCAATGCACACTCAATTCCCCAACGGGTCCGTGACCATTGTCTCTATTCCCGGGGCGACAAGAAATTTTGTTTCACCAAAGCCACTTCAAAATGGATACGGGTGGTGGTTGGCACTCCATAATTAAGTGGGAGCCTTTTAGCAAACACTCATCACCATTCAAAATCAACATCTGCAATCCCAGAATCCTCCATCATCATCCAACATCCCCTCCCCAAATAGGGTTGAGACGTTAGATTATCGTCCAAAAGACTTTCTTCACACCAAAGGAAGCTCAAAAAGAGCCACTTTGGACTATTGCGTGCATATGGGTATAGGCACTAGTTGATATGGCTTGAGATTGAGTGTCTACAATTTGAGGATCCTCCAACCTCAGCATGCATCATCCCATCCTCAATTCTGGGCAGGATCTTGGATAGTCAACCAAAAACGATCTTTTGAAGCACATTAACAATAAGAGAGGTCTATGCCACACAATTATAGATGTATTGATATAAGCAGTCTTTACAAATGCCTCACATTTAGCAGCACCAAATTGAGGATATCTCATTTGGATCATTCATCAAAACATGACCGATAACGGTGACAAGTTTGCATTCGGAACCAAAAAACGTAGTTTCAAACCACACCAACGTGAGAATACGACCAGTTTAGCCCAACTGGGCTACATTGGTATGAACACTTTTTCAAATTACTTTAGAATCAACAGCTGCAATTTTGAGCTAGATCATCATCATCATTCACATTCCCATACCCAATCAACAGTGCAATTTTAGCCTCTCAATGGAGACCTTACTTTCGCTTACAACCAAGTGGACAAAATTCCCATTTACGCCTACTAGGGATGTGATGTTGTCAGCAAACTTTGCAAATAGCTCAGAATCGGCAACTCCAAGATTAAGAGTAACCGTGTCCATCATACATTATGCTATCCCGTATCAAGGTCACCATTTTGAGGTCTCGGACCGAAAATTTATTACCTCCAGCAAGTCCACCGCGTACACAATCTACCCCGGGCGACGCACCGTGAACTGGCTAGCAAGGCGTTCGGGACGGAAATTAGGGGTCACTAAACTCACGAAAAGCCGGAGATAGCAATAAAAGTAGGGAGTAGGGACACCAAACTCTTTTTTTTTGTCACAGTCAAATAGCAACAAAGGTTCGTGACGTGCCTTAAAGAAACACGAGTTGGTTCTTTTCGAAATTTATGACCACGCACCCCCCGTCACGTTCTACCGGCCTCGAAAACGTGCATTTTCATTCGCCGAGTCGTGACCAAAAAGGCTTTGGGTGATGGGGTTATCAGGGAAAACAATGATTTTACAAGGGTTGAATAAACAATTCAACCCCTTAACGAAGGGTATGCAAACAAGTGGGCGGGGCGAGCTGGGGCGGGGCGGGGCTGGCGGTCGGCGGGGCGGCAGAGCGGGGCGGGAGGGGTAGGCTTGGCGGGGCGGGCGGGGGGGGGGGGGGGAAGGTGGGGCGGGGCGGGAGGGGCGGGCGCGTAGGGCGGGGCTGGCTGGGTGGGGCGAGCGGGGGACGGCGGGCAAACCGGTCCCGGCTGGAGGGGCGTTGTGGAGGGGGGTATGTGACGCATTCTGCTATATTCAAGGCTGCTTGGCTTTGATCTAACTAGGTGTGTGAGGTTGTTTGCTATCACACCGAAACAACGTGAGAATAGGTGCACCCTGACCTGCTGGGAACATTTTTCGTTTGGGCACTTTTTTTGTGAAGTGCCCTGAATTAAGCATGGCCACTTTGAGGCTCATCCATCGTCATCATGCACCATCCTTTTGCCAAATGTGGTCACAGATCTCGAATGAAAAAGAGAAAAATTACTTTGATAGCAAACGAACATCTAACTAGGCCCACGGTAGCACATTGCATGTGTATCGGGCAAGGTTTTTTGACAACGCACCCCGCCACAATAAAAAGCATCCAGGCTACCCATTGTTATAGGTTACGGCCCTGGTATTCGCAGTTTTTAAATTCGTTCTAATTCAATATTGGCAATAGGAGGACCTCCCTCAGTATCATTTACCGTCCCATTCACAATTGTATTGCCTTCAGCAAGTGATTGCGCAAAACAACTACTGACAACAATGCACACACAAATCGGGGAAAACCCGCATATTTTTTGCGTGAAACATGCTTTACATGGCTGGTAATTGTGCTTATAAACAAACATTTTCGGGAGTATGAATTTTTCCTTACTCCTCCAGGCCGCTAACCGCGGGCCACTTCGGCCCTCTATGAGCACTCTGCGGCGCAATCTCCCCTACATATATACCGGCTTCTTCATGGCGTCTTTACACGCGAGCGAGCACGCATCGTTACGCTCACCCGTACCCGAGGTGTGTCCTACAACTTGGCATCATGTCTTTACTAGCCAAGGCCGGCCATGCACAATTCGATTTTGATGCATTGTGCACTTGTGCACAGCCAAAGGGCAAAACATTGCTTGTGCTCATTATGGTATATATCCCCCACCGTTGCATGCCAACAAAAAAGTAAACACCCACGTGTGACGGCGAACTCGGGTCTTTCGGGGGTCCATGGCCCGCGCTACATGGGCCTAGCGGTGATGACATGGGTCCCGCAGGGCGCCCTAGGACCTAAATTGTCACCATGGGATCATCGAAACCCACACGAGTGGCGATCCAAGGCCTTAGAAAAATGACGATGTTGCGAAATTTTGCAAGTTGCCTCATCAGCAATGGCACCCCTTAATGTGGGTACCATGGGGTCAATAACCTCACCAGAAAGGGCAATATGGGGATTAGGACTACAGACCGTAGGCGCTTCTCAGTGGAAACGGTCATTTCCCTTCTTTCACACAAACTACAACTAGCCCAAAGTCCGGCTAGAGGCGGCAAAAAACGTCCTTTTCGCTCCGCGTAAGTGTATACTTTGACTGTATCCCCACTTGCACCCCTCGAAAATTGGGACCATAGGGGTCTGTATCGTCGCTACAAAAATCTTCACATAGCAAAAATGGCAAGGAAAAATTGCACGAACTGCACCGAGGCCATTTCGATGTTCACAAACCTACGGAGACAGTGAATCGGAAGCAATTTCAAAAAATTGCTTCTACACATATTTTTGCAATTTTGTAGCCCGTGCCCATTCCAATGTTGGTTTACTATGACAGTAATCTTTTCGATTCATAATCTAAAACGGCGACCATGTTTGGGAATGTGATGGTGGATGGTGATGATGAATGAGCGTCCAATCGGTGATGGTTATTCTGAAGCACTGCCAAAAGCAGCCACACCGGTGCATGCCAGGTGGACAAGAGGGGACGGATTCCAACTTTTCTTTGGCGTGAAAGTACGTTTTTAGTTGAGATTCGAACACTTGAGCCTCGTTGGGGGAGGGATCGTAGATGACGATGACCAGTCAGGTTTCCATATTGGAGATGCGGCATCCAAAGCAATTGCAAAAGGTATTTATCTGAAGTAGTGTAATATGGACCTCCTCCAACATTGGTATGGTGTTAAAGTAAGTTATTTAGCGAGAATCCAAAAATGTGACCCTGATGGGAGACGGGATGTTAGATCATGCTGATGAAGGATCCTCATATTGGTGATGTTGAATCCAAACACATTCGAAGAACTGTCTATACCAATATGTGCCCAATACGGCAGAGCAGACCTATTGTGACGTTGCTTTGGTGTGAAGGCAAATCACCTCGCAAAGGTCGTTAGATCAAAGCTGGGCAAGTTTGTATATCGGGGAAAGCGCCACATACCCGGACCTTTTGGGGACTCCTCAGGTACCGTTTTCCAAGGGGTTGCATTGTTTATGTAACCAATTGTACAGCCATTCCTTTGTCCAAGTAACAGGTTATCCAAGGGGTATTTGGGCTAGGCCCGTACAACGCCCCCAACATGACATCTGCTTTTTTGAAGGGGGTGGGGTCGCGGGTGACACTAAAGAAAATATTGCCAGCAAGGGTCCCACTTTTCTGAAAGTCAAATTGTCAATATTTTCTGCTTTTTGTGCTTTTCTGCATTTTGAGCCGAAAACCTGTTTTTGGGTCGCAACTCCATACTAATTGTGTGCACCCCATTTGGATACGTGCTAGTGCAGCTTATGCATTTGTTTGTGCTTTTTTACTCTCTAGGTTTTTTGGCGACCCAAATGGCCCCGTGCCACCCACTTTGAGGCCTACAACCGGGGACCTAGTCACAGTGCCCATCTACTAGGATCCGGAAGCACGTTTTTTGGCAACCTCCAACCTTGCCTAGAACTGGTTCTCCTTTGCTCAGGGTAGTTTTTTTTGGGATTGGGTGCGCAGATTTTTGGCAGGTGGACTTGCTAGAGCCCATACAATTGTGCATGTGCTTGGGAATGGGATGGTAGATCATGATGATGATGGATCCTCCAATTGGTGATACTGAATTATAAGCAATTTCAACGTTGCTGACACCATTGCATCAACTATAGTCTAACACTGGCCTATTTTGACAATCGTGTGCTGTGAAAGCTAGTTTTTTTGGTATGGAATCCAAAATGGAGTCTGTGTTCGGGGTGGCATGGTGGATGATGATGATGGATGATCCTCGCATTGGCGATGCTTAATTTAAAGCACTTCCAAAACTATCCATACCAGCACGTGCCCAATTGTCTACCATGGACCTTTGCTATATTGCTTGGTTGGCCTAAAAGGGGCCGCTATGAGCCACTTGTGAGCCTAATGGTCCTTGTTCTTGCCGCATCGCAAGTCTCAATGGGGCAAAACCACCATGGAGTTTGGCTTTGAGGCGGAGTGGAAGGCATTCACTCCAACTCGCCCCCCCGGATAGCATACCCGCCCTGCTTTTTTTAGGGCGCCCCCCCCCCCCCGGGATTAGGGGCTTCACGGAACGCATCTTTTTTAATGAGGCTCAAGACATCGAATGGCCTTTTCACTTTGGCCTCTTTCAACAAGTCACTATGTGGCTCCGGGTCCACTTTAACTCGCGAATGGATACAAGTAGTGGACTTGTATTGTACACCGTAAGAAGTTTCATGTTTACAGGGCGTTGTCTTGCCCACTGAACATTCACATTTCAAGCTTAAGTGAACAGTCATGCTTGTCTTTTTGTGTGTTTCTTTGCTGAGGTGTGGGATTTGGGAACCAAGAACGGTGCAGTTCATTGTACAAAAAACCAATGGAAAAACACCCGGAAGTTTTTGAAATCCCCGGGAAAGATGCTAGGAAGTTTTGGCAGCCAGATCGGGTCCCAAAACGCAACCGATATCAGTAGGAATGTTCCATGGACTTCCCAGCCGACCGTGCTGGGGGAGCTCGGAAGAAATTTTGACTGGGACTTTCGAAATCAACCCTGCAATATGAGTCCCATTTGCTGAGCATGAATGCCAGAGGGGGGGGGGTGGAAAAAAATTCGCGCGACTTTTTTTTCCTACCCCCTCCCCCTCCGGGGTAGCCCCCGAAAAAAAATCTGGCACCCCATGTAGGATTTTTTTTTCGCCAGGAGGAATTTTTTTACTCTGTGCTACTTGAACTTGCAATGCACCTTCACTTTGCCACATTGTATGACATTGGCACATCAACTACTGCTGAGATATAAGTAAGTGGAGTTTTTTGTGCATGGCGCCATTGATTTCTCTCCAGTAGCGGGGGACACTTGTTGCCCCTGGGCCGTGAGGCCCTCCTAAAGCTGTCCGGCCGCGGGGGAGGGGCTCCGCGGCCGCCAGCGACGCTCAGCTGTAAAGCTGACCCCAATGATTATCCCGCCGGATTTGCCTTCCCGTACAGGTGGCAACGGACGAAGTTCCGGACGACCCGAAGACACATTTGTGGATGGTAGGTCGGTCCCTACAAAACCATAGTTGGGCTTTTTTGTTTCTTGGCCAAAATCCGTCGATCCGTTAAAAAATCGCGAAAAATGAAATTTCACGAAATCCGATTTCGACTGCATTTTTGTGAACGGCATTGGAAAACGATCCATATGGCATTTGGAATTTCGAAAAACGGATCTGATTTTGCAGTTTGGCGAAGGGTTCAAGTTGTCAAAAAACGTCAATTTTCGAAACGCGGGTCATCTAGCGGCAAGTGTAGCGCCGCGCCTGTGGCTCATCGGGCCCTAATCTAAGCATCATCATCTCCGGACAGCTCCCGGGGTCGCGGAAAAAAAATTTAGCTCCAAACGACCCGGTGGCGCTAAGATACGGCTTTCTCAGTTAGACCAATTTGGGCGAAAAATCGCTTTTTTCGATCGTGGTCCGTACGGAATTTGGCGCTGCGCAAACACAACCTTGAGTTACGCAGCCGCCCCCCGACCAAATGAAAGCCCTAATGTTGCCCTTCGATATGTACCATGTGGCTTAGGGCCTGTGTTCGTATGGTCATAGAACGGGGGGCGTCAAGTGGAGGGTTTTGGAGCATGCTGGCAGCGCTAAAAGCAGGGTGCGTTTTTCAGGCATCATGTGTCTCCCCCCAAGTGGTACTGCGAGGAGCTCCGGATACACTTTGCGTCAAACCTTTTTTATCAAGGTCCTTCGTGGTGTGTAGCACCTGTTGGGTTGGTATTTGGGTCCGCGAGGTTATAAAATGCAACCGTTTCGTGCTTCGGTGGTTTGACATTTGGCGCTCTTTTCAATTTGCGCGGTCGCGTATTTTGGGCGGCATTTGGACATGTCGTTGAGTTAGGCCCCGAAAAGTAGCTCATTACGATCGTTGAGAGATGTAGAAGAGACTGACCGGGGGGTGGTATTTGGGGGCTACAAACATTCGGCGCAAAAATTGCGCCAAAAGGTACTTTTTTTGCGCCGCTATGAGCGACCCTCTTGAGAATTTTTGAAGTGACTCTTCAACAAAGCATTACTGTGGTTAGGTATGAATTCATCACGAACGAAAGCGGGTATGGTTGTGTACAGCGTACCCACAGACCTCACAATGGGTGGTGGTTTGCTTCGTCAAGTGCTATAAAAAAAAGCACGTTGCCTTTTCATTTCAGCTTGGACTGTGAATGCTGTACTGGGACTCTAAGTCAGATGACTCAGAGTTTGAATCCCACACCCCCTTCCCCTTCCCCTTCCCCTTCTCCTTGCCCTTCCCCTTCCCCACTACAATCTCTGGGTCAAAGTCTGAAGAGTGTGAATCGCCCCCCCCCTTCCCCTTCCCCTTCCCCTTCCCCTTCTCCTTCCCCTTCCCCTTCCCCTTCCCCACTGCAGTCTCTGGGTCAGAGTCTGAAGAGTTTGAATCGCCCCCCCCCGGTCACCCACCCCCCTTCCCCTTCCCCTTACCCGCCCCAGGGATAACAGGGCCAGAATCAGGATTCGCGATGCCATAAAGTACCACAATGGGCCCCATGTTGCCCGAGAGGGGGGCAAAGGGGACAGGCCCCTTGCCCCCCCACAAACCGGGGCCAACTTCTCGGAGACGTTTTTCATCTCCTTCAGGGCCTCAGGGCCCCAACCAGTGCGGCGGCACTTCCAGTTCCCTTTCACCTCGGCCTATGCCAGGGTTTGGTCCATCAACTCACGGCACTGGCGCCCCCGAATGGAAAAAATTTTGAGAGCAGGTGGGTTGCCCCACAAACTCACAAGGTGGCTCATGTGCCACAGGAGCACCCGGACAGCCACATACAGACCGTTGCGGCGATTGCAGGACTCGGGGGCGGTGTGCTTCCTCACTGAAATACCACCCTCCTTCAACTTCTGGGTGCACGACTTTGAAACCGCCGTGGCAGCCAGGTCGTACATCTCCCACCCACCAGGATGCCCCTCAAAAACCACACCATGCAAGAGCTCCTCCTGGTGTCCCCCTGTCACCTCCCATTTCCCAAAGGGGGGGGGCTGCTGGGGGGCATCTTGGGGAGGGGGGCCTTAAGGAGGCGGCATTTTTTTGCCTCCTCCGAAAGCCCCCGCATGTGCCCCAGCAACACCTCTGCCCTTTTCTGCTGGGCAGTAGTTGCTGCCCGCAGCTTTCCCTCCCTAGTCTTCACCCCCTGCCCCCCCCACACATGCAAAAAGAAAACCACAAAAGCAGGCACAAAGCTTCACAAGGCACAAAGGGCAAACAATCATAAGCTTGAGTACGATGTTCTCCATGCAAGCTTGTAGGCAAAGCAAGCACCAAGGATCAAACTGGCATTGTGCATGTCGAAACTAAAAGTGCAAATTCACAAAGGAGCTCAAAGGGGAATCAATCATAAGCTTGAGCACAGTGTTCTCCATGCAATTTCGTAGGCGAAGCAGACAAAGGGTAGACAACCATTAGCTTCAACGTATTGTTCTCCATGGCATCTGGCAGGCAAGGTAGGCACCAAGCATCCAACCAAAGTTCCACTCGGTTCGGGCTAAAAAATTTCTTCCGAGCTCCCCTGGCACGGTCGGCTGGGAAGTCCATGGAACATTCCTACCGATATCGGTTGTGTTTTGGGGGACCGATCTGGCTGCCAAAACTTCCGGGCATCTTTCCAAGGGTTTTTGAAAACTTCCAAGCGGCGGACCGAAGCATATCGCATGCACGGCGGTACAAATTTGCTAAAATTGCCACCGGTAACGAGACAATATTGGTCTCTCTTCCAATGTTCTATGCGGGGCACCGGTGGTACATGTGAGACCATGTGGAGGATTTGAGCAAGCCGCGGCAACCGCAAACCCTATAGTGTGCCTACATCAAGAACCAGACCAATGTCCCTGCACACTAGTCTCCGTGCTTCTATACCTTCGGGCATTAAGCCCATGCCAGTGGCCCTACGCCCGTGCCTATGTGCATAGGGGTGCATAGGTGTCCGTAGGTACCAATGCCATGCCCCCATGCCTCCGTACATTGGGCCCACATAAGTGATCATCCCAACGCGCCTTTATGCACTAGGCGTACATCTTGCACCCCTGCTCACAAGGCCAAAGATGGCCGTTGTGCACCCATGCCTTCAAGCATTCCCTAGGCCAGGTGCCCTACCCATGCCTCGGTGCACAAGGCCCCGCCAATTGTCGTGCCCCTATGCCTTAGTTCATAGGGCAGCCCATTGCCATGTCCCTATGATTCCATCCATAGGGCCCATGCCCATTGCTGGCCCCCCTGCCTTAGCACACAAAGCGCATGATAGATGTCATGCCCCAATGCCCAGATCAATGCTTGCAACTTTGTGCCACTATGCGCAGTGTTGACCCCATTTAATGTGCCATTGTGCCTCTGTGCACAGGGTGGAATTGTTGTGCTCCTGTACCCGTGTACCTTACCGGTTGTGCCCCTATGCATGTGTGGATGGGGCTTAGGTGTTGTGCCCTGGTGCCACCATGCATGGGGCCCATGCTAGTATGTTACAATGCGAAGGCCCCAAACGTGGTGTCACATCCATGTGCCCTAACAAATAGGGCCCGCACTTTTTTTCTTGTGCTCTGTGCCTGGGGCTTGCATGGTTGTGCGCGAGTGCCTCTTTGCACATGCACTTCTTGCCATGCCCTGATGCCTTTGTGACCTCATACCTCATTAGGGGTTGTAGCCTTGTGTGCACAGCTATGCCGGTTTTGTGCCCACACTCGCCAAACATCAATGATTGTGCCTGTGTGGTGCAATGTGTATGGCCAGTGCCAATTGTCATGCCCGTACGCCATTTTTGTGGGTTTTTGTGCCGTTGTGCCTTTGTTCAAACAGTCCTCCCTAATTGTCATGCCGTCAACTACGGCATGGGGGCATCACTATTGCCATAGGCCCAATTGACACAGGCAAATGGGCGGTACAAGTGCAACTTGTGCGGCGAAGCGCATGGAGGCATGAACGCATGACATATCTCGTGGGTCCGTGATTGTAAAGAGGCGTACCAAATGGTGTGGGCTTGGGTACATAGGCAAAGGTCTATGGCGACTTGTGTTGCCCTTGCACATTAAGGCATTGGGGCATGACAACTAGTGTGGGTCTTGTGTATAGAGACACAGGGAAATGGCACTTGTTTTGGGCCTTGTGTGACAAGATGCAGCCAAGTGACAACCAGCGTGGGCCGTGTTCTTTGAGGCACAAGTCAACGAAAACTAGCATGGGCTCCGTGTACGAAGGCACAAGTGTATGACCACCGAGGGGCCTCGGGCGAGGTAGGTTGGTACGGCCACTAGCCTGGGTCCTGTGCACACACGCACATGGCATGCACACATGAAACACCGGGTGAGGAGGCTGTACATACAGGCACCTGGGTAGCACCATTCGGTTCGGGTTTGTGCATTGACGCACAAACCCCTCATGGTCCCTCTGCGGGATCGGCACGTAGGGCCAACACCAGTTGTAAAATGTTCGTGCCTCAACGGGCATGGACACTCCTTGCATGGCACACTGCTCTTAAGACGCACTATCTGGGAAAACCTCCAAATGGACCCCCTTGCAATTAACCGCACCCACAAGCCTTCAATGAAAGTTGCCCCCAACCTTCCCTCATGCCAAAGGAACATGCGAGATGGACAACAAGAATAACACCGTGATTTTACTCATTTCGCCTAAAAGGTACATACAATGCGCGGCTTTTTCTTGCATGATCACCTATTCAAATTCATTGCTCCTCCCACAGCCGCCCCTTCCATTCTTCGCTCCCTACCGCCACCACAATTTTTCCCGTGTAATGGACAAAAAAAATGTGGAAGCCATGGTGGATGCGAAAAACATAGCGGTAGTGGCTGAAAGTTATGCCAAGCAGGTTGGCTTGTGTTCGCTACGTGCTCCCATGTAGAAGGAAGAGTCGTTCTAAGAAGAACACGCAAAATCTAGAAACAACGTTTAGAAAAGTGGAACTGACGTCAGCGGCTACATGCAAATGAAACAACTTGGATAGAGGATTTTCATTGGCCTATTGCATGAAACCTCTCCGGCACGATTGCTAGCTTCGGGCTTTGCGTAGGCACCCAAAATAATCTTTATGGCCTCCAGAGAAACCAGGCTTTTTTTTGACCTGTGAAAGTTACTTTCAATATTTTTTGGTGTTTCAAGCTAATCATGCAACCCTTTGGCATGGTGGTTTTATGTGTTTTCTAAGTCATCATGGGATGTGCCGAGCCTGACTTTGATCGCCCATGTCCATGTCCGCGAAACGGCTAAGTCTCACCTAAATGTCCCATTAGACACCCAAAGGGGCAATCCAAGCCAGGGGGGGGGGGGGTTGAGAGACCCAAATTGCTTGTGTGTCCAGTCGGCAAATCAATTGCAATGCTCCATAGGTTCTACGCACGTGTGGACACAGTGACAGCTCCATTGTGGAGTTGTTGTCTTTGGGAGCAGGGGGTCATTTATTCCTTTCTTCCGGCCTACTTGGTTGGCTACCCCATCATTCTGTGTGGGGGCCCCTTTTGGGTTTGCCCCCCCCCCCCTTCCCCCCGGAAACCCCGGAACCTTTGGTCGTCTAGCGACGGCCGCATTGTCCACGGTGAAGCACCAATGTGCTTCCACCCGGTAGGACGCCTCCTTAGGGGTAAACCGCACCCATTTGTGTCAAGGCCCTTCACTAGATCGATCCCCACCCACTTGCTCACGCCTTGTGTGTAGGGCCACAGCGTTAGGCCTTGCTGTGGCTGCATTACTTCTCACTGGACCGGGGGATGGTGGCATCTCGTAACATGCGGCCGGTAGTGGGGATGGTGGCGCTAGACAGGTAACTACTAAAGGCTCGGCTTGGTGGCCAATGGGGTACACAAACGGGTGCCGTGAACTACTAGCCAAAGGAGGAGCACTTCTCATTGCTAGTGGTGGTCCTTTGGCGGCCCTACGGGACGCCCCAAAGTCCAAGAAATGCATAAAGCTCTATGGCTAGCCTAGGGCGCCCGCAACCACAAATATGTGGGAGCCCAAAAAGCCCGGAGGCCTTTAAACCTATGGGCATGTGCTTCAAAGAGTGCCGATGCTCACCAAGCTGCCCACGCAAGAGTACTAGCACCGGTGCCTATGTAATGGCCCTCAGCCGCAGTTTTGGACTTAGAGCCTGGTAAGTCGCAAAGCTTGGACGTTTGTAGCTTGTAGTATCGGGGTGTTGCCGCACGTGGTGGTTTAGGGCAAGAAATGCCTCATCCCCAAGCCTAGGGGAGAAAGAATTATTTGGCACGTCCCCGTTCACCATGCTATCCATGCGCTTGTGGCTGCTTGCGTGGCCCAATCGTGGGAGGTGATACGTTTGCAGCACTGGTGCGACCGCCTTGGCACTCCTAGCTTCAGCATGGCGCAAGAGGCCATGCGTACGACCACAACCATGCTAGTCCTGCTGCAGCTAGCACACATGAATGCCCGGGGCGCTGATGGGCCGTGCCTTGATGATGTCATGGACTTTGACCTGTTCCCCGACATGGTGGTCCTACCCATCGCCCAAAGACGCTCGTCACCACAAACCGCCATCTCTTGCACCGGTTTCACATCGCGCGTTCAATGAGTGAGTGACCGCAAGCCACCAGCGGTATCCGAGGAATACCCCTTTCCATCGTCATTGTGAACCATCTCCTGACCACAACACAAGACCTTAGACTTTGTCACGATGCGGCGCGCTATCATCACCATTGAATGGCCAAACCTTTGTGCTTTAGTGCACAGGGCCAAAGCAAGTTGTTGCGCCTTGATACAAACGTGCACCACACCCACACTAGTAGTTGCGCCTACATTTGGCCAAATGCCCGTGGAGTTCGTGGGAGAGCCGGGGGGAAGCTTCGTAGCGGATGCAGCCTTGCCGGCACGTGCACCTTCCGCCAGCTCCGGCGGGGGCCCGCAACCTGATGCGGGGGCTCACCTAAAGTTTTGGTCCGACGTTGGGGGGCAAGTGAGCTCGTACAAGCGGACAAGGATACGGAGCAAGATGTTCAGCAGCTTTAGTGGGCGCAACAATAGCAACAACAACGGCATCAACACCAACAACAGCCGTTGCCCTAGCACGGAGGGGGGGGGAAGGAAAACAGAGAAGTGGTCCCCCAAGAAGGCGCCAACAAACCTTGCTGTGACAAGGCAAGGGGAAGGCGAGGGTAAACGAAAAGGGGGCAAAAGAGAAGGACCAAAAGGCGGGCAGGCGGACGGTTCCTTGTGCACCTGGCTAGCCGACCATCACAAAAGTTATCATGCCTTGGTTTCCTCATGGTGGCTAGTCATTGGCGTGCTAATGGGGTACGGCACACACACCAAAACGGAGCGTGGCAACGAGGCATGGCGATTGCCATGAACCAAGTTCATATGGGCGAAAGGGGACGACCACCAACAATGTGGGCTTTATGCATCCTCCCAAAAAAACATCACGGCGGGCGTGGCAATTTCTTGTGGCTCTTTTTCGTACAAGCAAAAGGCCATAACCACTAATATCTTTTAAGAGCAACCGGCCCGGTCTCCTTTGTCGGAGTGCCATGGTTTTCGCATCTTCTTGCCAAAAGCCGCCGGCCAAAGCTCTTGCTTCGAAAAAATTGATTGTTTGCCCACACACTTACCCGAGCATCGATATGCCTCTGCACTTTGCCCATTTGTGTCGTTCGCAACCATGGACCCTACTGTTGCCCACAGTTGAACGGTTGACGCGAATAACCGTGTTACAGCTAAGAATTCTTTACACCTCATTGTGTGGCACGTGTTTGGGCTGAACAGGGATTGGTGCAACTTTAATGCACTTCGCTACATGGTGATTGACGAATGATTTACCTAACATGAGTGAAATGCGCCTCCCTTCCTTTTTGCATTTCGGGATGTCGACATCACCAAGTATGGCCAGCCGTGTGGATGCAACAAACACGGAAAACGAAATGCGGACCCACCGTTTTAGAAGGAAACTATAGCCTTGCAAGGGAGTGCCCGAAATTGCAGGTTTCGTAACCCCAAGACGAAGCTGACCTCGGCTAGGGTGCTTGCTGCTACTGCGAGAGGTAGGCTCCTCGAAGGGTGCAAAGCTTGTGTGGGCTCAGTATAAGGGAGACCTTCATATAGTTTGTGCTCTTTGTTGGCTGAAAGACCCTAATTAATCGCCGGGCCTAATAACGAGCAAACGGAGGAAACCACTACTACATTGAATGAAGGGGTGCAAGTGCTTGTGCAGTTGCAATCACTCTTGATGTACCCGCAAGTATGGAAGCTGCCACATAGCTTGCACATGCATGGGATGCACCTATAGTGAGTGATGGTCATTTACACAGTGGGGGCTGATGGTGCCCTTGAATTATTTGTTTTTTGCGTTGCAACGAGGCGAGCATTGGCATATTGCACTATTGTGACAATTGTCAGGTGTTATGTGTTTTGATTGCATTGAGACACACACTTGTGACAAGGTGATTCCGATGGAATGGAGGGAGGGCCATTCTTTCAACCGTTCCAAGTGTTTTTGAGATGGGCCCGCAAAATTGTATAATACAACGATCTCACACTATGGCCCGAACATTGGCCTTGCGCCGCCATGGGTCCGCCCGTGGCCGCACCCCTAACCCCACGGGCGTTGTGACATTGTACCCAATGTTCACGATCGGATTGACGAACTACACAATATTCTGGCTAGTTGTATCCCTCCTCCCATGGTGAGGGCCTCTAAGACGTGGCAGCAATCCTCCTCCGAGAAGAGGTGGTAGTGTGCACCCATTGAGGAACCATGTGTTCGCGGAAGCACCTTGCAAGCCCACAAAATTGTGGCGCAGACGTACAATGGAATGTGTGGTATGGTTCCCAGAGCAAATGGCGGATGTCCAATATGGCCCCAATAGCCAATTGTTGGCTCTATGCAGGCGGCATCTCTCATTTATTTCAACGGCTGCATGAGTGTGACATGTGTTCCCTATTTGCAGACGCGGAGTACTGTCATGCCGATTAAGAGGCCTCGCAATACAAAATTGGTAATTTACGAGAAATACCGACATTTTGGAACGCGAGGCCTCACAATCAAGAAGTAAGAGGGGGCGCCCCATGGTGCCGGCCTGTGGGCAGTTGGCCCTACCGACCGTGCCACTGAAAACAGGAAAACCTCTTCCACTAGAATGACTATGTCTCAACTGTGGGCGTTTTCACTCCTAGTTTCACCACGCAAAAGGACCGCCCCAATGAAACACCAGGCCGTGCGGCATCCAAGACCTTTTGAGCCCGCACCCGTAGCACGCTGCGTCGTTCGGTGCCAAGGCCCTATGACGATTGAACTATAACACGCCCGAGGGCCATAATGTAGTGCAAGAAGAAGATGAAAATGTGCTCCCAAGTCATGGGGAGCAAGGGCTCTGTGACTCACCACCATGCTACAAGCTTCCGCCATCATGGAAGTACACCCTAGCACAAGGAAAGCGAGCGGTGTTGCACATGTCCTTGAGAATCTTCAGAACAATGTTCGGGTTTTGATAATCAAATGTGAATTTTTTTTAAATGAAATCTAAGACCTTCCATAGGTCGGTCTTTTTTCAACAGTTGTAAGTTCTCAACTTTCTAATCTGAACAATTGTACAACGCGCCCGACCACCTATGAGGCACGGGAAAATACTTGAAGCCGGTCCCGCCACTTGAGTGGGCCACATCTTTGTCGACGCACAACGCTATCCCGCCTGTCCAATAGTGTGCACGTTTTGAGGCTCACGCCCCGTGATTGGCCAACAAAAGGCCAAGCGGACTCCAGCCACCGCTTGCAGAAGCAAACACATCAATGTCACGATGAAACCAACGTCCCGCAACCATTCAATAGCAGATAGCAAGGAAGACCATGATTCAATGTAGCCCCCAATGTACCTAAAGTAGGGAATTAGGGTATTTTGTAAGTTGGAGGTTTTGCACGTGTGTTGGTAGCAGTCACCTACCGAAAATCATGGGACTGGGACTGAACGACGGTGCAACAAACCAATGGTTCCCTGAGGCACGAAACGAAAACCAATAGAAATAGTGGACTCAGGTCTTCAACAATTGTTATAGTAGAGAAGAAAGGGGCGCTTGTTGTTCTTGTAAAAAAATCAGTTCAGGCTCAATTTTTGTAACTATCCATTTTGAACGAAACCGTGCTAATTAAACGTGCACCTTTCTACAAGCAGCAACGTTCTATCCTCGAGCCTCAAGCAGTGGAACAAACATGATCTATGTCTCCGACATGCATTGCAGGTGAGTTTTGTTCTTTGCGTGCTTTGGCAGAAGAAACACCCAACTTTTTTTCGTCGGTGGTGTCAAGTTTGCATCGAAAGCTGCAGCGGTCACTTTGGAGACTTCAGGCGTTTCTAGGCTTGGGAAGGAGGAGCATAGCGAGTCCTTCCCAAGCCTAGTCACAAGCCTAATGCCACGGATTCCTTTATGTTGTCTTTTTTTTTTAAATGTCTTTCCGATTGTATTTGGTGTTTATTTGGAAAATAGGTAAAGTGTCGCTGCAATATATATTATGTTTCCATAGTTTGTATTGTGTTAATGATAGATCGCACAAACACAGAAACTTTTTTTTCTTTAGCAGGTATAGTAGCACGTGGTGATGTTGGTTGCTCCCTTCTTTTTGTCATTTTATTTTTGGATTCTGAAAAAGAATCTAATGTGTACAAAAATCAATATGTGGATGAAAAATATGATCTAACACAATCTGCATCACAAGGAACAGTTGCTGTCCATTTTGATGATTATTGTTAATGACACAGTAGGGTATGATTTGATTAAACTATATCCATGGTGCTTCTAATGAAGACGCCAAGGGTACACTTGTATCGATGGCTTTGGGCATGTGACATGGAAGTGACTAACACTAAGTACCACCCTACCGCCGGGTCTTGTCGCGGGTGGGCGGGCCGGGCTTCCCACAGCGCTTGTTAAATGCAATCGTCAGCCCAGGTTGCAACGTGACATTCTCGCCAATGTAAACAATGTGGCAGAGCAAGCAGCGGCAGCGAAGGCCCTCAAGGCAGGAGACAAAGCAGCCGCATGGCGGTTTGGGAACAACATGATGCAGATGATGACCTTGACGAGGACGAGGACAACAACAGTCAGAGTAGTAGTAGCAGCAGCAACAGCAGTAGCCGAAGGAGCGATGATAGCAGCAGCAACAACAACAGCAACATCAGCGGTAGCAGCAGCAAACAGAGCAGTAGCAGCAGCAACACGCGGGCCGTGAAGCGGAAGAAGAAGCAAATTCCGAAGAAGAATAAGCACATGAAAGCGAACATACTAACACACCAACACACAAACCGTACCCTCACTGAGAACCAATCTTTGTTGGCAAGCTAGTGTGGTGTAGCGGTCATCAACCAGCATGCGAGAAGGCAATGGGGCCATGACATTGTGGGGTCCACTGTAGGCTTGGGCAACCTGCAGAACGGCCAGAATGGACATCAATCACCCTTGTCCTTCAATGCTGGGGGTTCGGTTTCTCGCCCCAGATAGGGTGTATTGCCTTATCTGGGGACTCTTTCCTGCCGATAAGAGGCCGCGGTGGGGCGCTGCACTGTAGCCGGAACAGACCGGGGGTCTTTGTGCCCTTAAACACAAATACCACCCATATCGGATATCCATGGTTACCTTGTTACCTTGAGAAATACCCTCCTTGCACCTTCCAAACCCACACACGTGGGGTAGACTAGGAAATTTCAGGTTTTCGGGTCCGGAAAAAATTTTCGCGCGAATTTTTTTTTCGTACCCCCCTCCCCCTCCGGGGGTACCCCCCGAAAAAAAAGTTGTACGCCGGTACCAGGAATTTTTTTTCTACCCCCCCCCCCTGATAAATGCCGAGCATCCGCCAATATCCTGAGCAATATGCTCTGCATTTTCCTGCCATTTTTTACCTTCTATGCTGTGCGTTCCAGCACCATGTGTTCCTTTGAGTAGGAGAGGGGGACGTGGCCGTAATTGTGCACTGCTTCCATACCATGCATACCCCCTCCCCTTGGACCCTCCTCTATCCAACGTTGCTGCTCTTGTGATACACAATTTGGGTCAGAAATGTTGTGAGCACGAAACATTTCCCTCACGGTTGGTGGCCGCACATATTCTTTTTCTCAAGGATAGATAACAATCACAAAACCAAAGCAACCCCTTTTACTAAGGCGCATAAGGCTACCATATCACAACTTTGTTGCTGCTGATCTTGTGGGGCAGTAGCACACACTCGGGATCCAATGGTCCATGAGGCATAATGTTGCACGGTGAAGTATGAGCTGGTTCACCATTTCAAGTGGCTGAACTCGAGGTGCTCGACTCCTTTCACACTAAATCGTAAGTGTTACTGCATCATCCATCAAAAACCTCATCCATCATTTCTATGAATTCTTGACGGGAAAGCAGCATGGGACGGATCCTTTTTTTTCAGGTTTTTGAGTATGAGTTTTGGAATGCATGTGTTTCGGGCTCTTCGGTGGGGGGGGGGGTAGTCTGAAAGTTGCGCAGTGCAAGGATTCTCCCCACTGAACCAATTTCTCAGCAATAATCGCATGCACTTGGACCCTGTGGGTAAACCATAGGTGCTGCACGTTTTTCTGATAGCCGTGGTCTTTGTTTTGTTGATGCTTGTTGGTGCACATATAATTTGGAGTGTGAGTAATGACAATCATAGGAGGATGGGGGTTCAGGCCGGATAACCCCTCCCTGCCCCCACCAAAAAAAATTCCTTCCCTCCCCCTGCCTCCTCTTCTAGTGTGTGCACACCTACACCTGCCTCACCTCCAAAGTAGGTTGTCTATGGCACCTGCCTCGCCCTCCAACCCACTGTGTCCCTCACACGTCGCCCTGCAATAGGGTGGAGACGTCAGTGACCTTTTCTGTGGGGAAGTGGACCAGCCCACGCAGTGGCGCTTGTGCGGAGAAGTGGCAGTGGCCTTGCAGGTGCTTCACGAATATGAACCATTCCCCTACGCTCACCGAGACATCAAAGGCATGAATGTATTCCTGACAAAGGATATCCATGGCAAACTGGCGGATTTTGATTTTCTGATAGAGATCCCAACGGGCTGCGTTGTGACGGGAATGTGTGGCACTCCAGGGTACATTGCACCAGAGATGTTGTCAGGTACTTGTTCAAGGGTTCGCGTCCCGCCAAGGCCATCACCTATGGGGGAGATCCCCATGGGAGGGGGGGCTAAAACCGCTTGTTAGAGCATCTAATGAACCCCAGTAGCATTTTTGGAATCACACGGATGGTAGCTCAGCACCCTCATTCTGTATGTGCTGAGTTCAACACAAAGTATGTTGCAGACCCGGGGGGGAGGGGGGGGCTGTCGGTGGGGCTTTTGCTGAAATTATCCAACACATCATACCGTAGAGCCCTATCTCTTGTATATTTGTATGCAACACGTCGGAATAGGCAAATCCCCCCAACTGCGTTTGAAGTGAAGATGTGTTGGTGCTCTGGTCCCGGCACTGTTTACAATGCACTATTATTGCTGCAAGCAGTATGCAGACGGCAGGCAGAAAAACAAGTAAAAGGTGCTAACCTGACTCATCGCACACCCTCACCGCCATCTCAAGTACCAATGTATATTTGTACATCCTGGCATCTGCACATGTATGAATGTGCATGTGCGTATGTACAATCTCTGCTACCTCTATTATGCGCGCACACAGTCAACCAGCTCTAAAAGTTGTCATTATTAATTCTCTGCGTCCAAACTAGGGAGGGCACAAAACATTGCGCCTGAGAGCTACAACATCCGATCAAAAACCCAATTTCGTGAAAAGGGGCCTCTGTGCGCATCAAAACAGCCTGGTTGACCCTCCCCCTCCCCGGCAGAAAGACCCCCCCCCCCCCTGAAGAAAGCCCCTAGACATAGGGCTGAAAAAGGTGGGGGGGTCTGTCTGCCCTAAATTTAAGATTTTTTTTTCCGGGTGTTTTCGCAAAGACATCCTTCCGTACCCCCTGCCCCTTGTGATGCCTTTCCGGCAAACCTTGGAAATGGAAAGGTATGGGTTATGGGTGTGAGGGGCGTAGGCAACAATATTTTACTGCACAAACTGTGGTTTTCGGACAGTGATCCCATTGGCCATTGACCATTTGGGATGCTCCAACGTGGCATTAGCCCATTCCGAGCCTGTTTTGACCTGTTTGGGACCTGTGCGGCAAGGGAAGCTCATAAGCCTCATCAGGGAGCCATCTTTGTAGAGTAGTGTGGTGCGGAGAGGGGTGTAGTGTAGAGGATGTATCACTGGTATCCCAGTCGCATTGCATACACTGTGCATGGGAGGTCGAAAATCTCACCGCAAGTGACCGCAACGGATGACCATACAAAACAGTCATTGAACGTGTCCGGCGCCAGTTTGTCAAGCCATTTTGCCGCATTGGGCACAAACAGGGCTCTTGAAAGGCTCAGCAATGGTCTGGATGAGGAAGCCCCAAAGTAAGGGCGCTGTTTGTGTGCTGTGTTGCCCGTCACCCACTGTGCTGCACCCCTTAGCGGCGGAGGTGTGTGGGTATGGGCAGGTGATGGTGTGACAGGTGTAAGTTGCTTTTTTTTTTTCCACCACAAGTCGCGTTTTTTTTTAGGCGACTTATCCTTTTTTGTGACGCGACCTACGCCCAAAAACAAAGTCACGCGATTTACGCTTTTAGAAAAAAATACGTGACTTACGCTTTTTTGAACAAAACGGGCTGCGTTGTGACGGGAATGTGTGGCACTCCAGGGTACATTGCACCAGAGATGTTGTCAGGTACTTGTTCAAGGGTTCGCGTCCCGCCAAGGCCATCACCTATGGGGGAGATCCCCATGGGAGGGGGGGCTAAAACCGCTTGTTAGAGCATCTAATGAACCCCAGTAGCATTTTTGGAATCACACGGATGGTAGCTCAGCACCCTCATTTTGTATGTGCTGAGTTCAACACAAAGTATGTTGCAGACCCGGGGGGGAGGGGGGGGCTGTCGGTGGGGCTTTTGCTGAAATTATCCAACACATCATACCGTAGAGCCCTATCTCTTGTATATTTGTATGCAACACGTCGGAATAGGCAAATCCCCCCAACTGCGTTTGAAGTGAAGATGTGTTGGTACTCTGGTCCCGGCACTGTTTACAATGCACTATTATTGCTGCAAGCAGTATGCAGACGGCAGGCAGAAAAACAAGTAAAAGGTGCTAACCTGACTCATCGCACACCCTCACCGCCATCTCAAGTACCAATGTATATTTGTACATCCTGGCATCTGCACATGTATGAATGTGCATGTGCGTATGTACAATCTCTGCTACCTCTATTATGCGCGTACACAGTCAACCAGCTCTAAAAGTTGTCATTATTAATTCTCTGCGTCCAAACTAGGGAGGGCACAAAACATTGCGCCTGAGAGCTACAACATCCGATCAAAAACCCAATTTCGTGAAAAGGGGCCTCTGTGCGCATCAAAACAGCCTGGTTGACCCTCCCCCTCCCCGGCAGAAAGACCCCCCCCCCTCCCCTGAAGAAAGCCCCTAGACATAGGGCTGAAAAAGGTGGGGGGGTCTGTCTGCCCTAAATTTAAGATATTTTTTTCCGGGTGTTTTCGCAAAGACATCCCTCCGTACCCCCTGCCCCCCTTGTGATGCCTTTCCGGCAAACCTTGGAAATGGAAAGGTATGGGTTATGGGTGTGAGGGGCGTAGGCAACAATATTTTACTGCACAAACTGTGGTTTTCGGACAGTGATCCCATTGGCCATTGACCATTTGGGATGCTCCAACGTGGCATTAGCCCATTCCGAGCCTGTTTTGCCCTGTTTGGGACCTGTGCGGCAAGGGAAGCTCATAAGCCTCATCAGGGAGCCATCTTTGTAGAGTAGTGTGGTGCGGAGAGGGGTGTAGTGTAGAGGATGTATCACTGGTATCCCAGTCGCATTGCATACACTGTGCATGGGAGGTCGAAAATCTCACCGCAAGTGACCGCAACGGATGACCATACAAAACAGTCATTGAACGTGTCCGGCGCCAGTTTGTCAAGCCATTTTGCCGCATTGGGCACAAACAGGGCTCTTGAAAGGCTCAGCAATGGTCTGGATGAGGAAGCCCCAAAGTAAGGGCGCTGTTTGTGTGCTGTGTTGCCCGTCACCCACTGTGCTGCACCCCTTAGCGGCGGAGGTGTGTGGGTATGGGCAGGTGATGGTGTGACAGGTGTAAGTTGCTTTTTTTTTTCCACCACAAGTCGCGTTTTTTTTTAGGCGACTTATCCTTTTTTGTGACGCGACCTACGCCCAAAAACAAAGTCACGCGATTTACGCTTTTAGAAAAAAATACGTGACTTACGCTTTTTTGAACAAAACGGGCTGCGTTGTGACGGGAATGTGTGGCACTCCAGGGTACATTGCACCAGAGATGTTGTCAGGTACTTGTTCAAGGGTTCGCGTCCCGCCAAGGCCATCACCTATGGGGGAGATCCCCATGGGAGGGGGGGCTAAAACCGCTTGTTAGAGCATCTAATGAACCCCAGTAGCATTTTTGGAATCACACGGATGGTAGCTCAGCACCCTCATTTTGTATGTGCTGAGTTCAACACAAAGTATGTTGCAGACCCGGGGGGGAGGGGGGGGATGTCGGTGGGGCTTTTGCTGAAATTATCCAACACATCATACCGTAGAGCCCGATCTCTTGTATATTTGTATGCAACACGTCGGAATAGGCAAATCCCCCCAACTGCGTTTGAAGTGAAGATGTGTTGGTGCTCTGGTCCCGGCACTGTTTACAATGCACTATTATTGCTGCAAGCAGTATGCAGACGGCAGGCAGAAAAACAAGTAAAAGGTGCTAACCTGACTCATCGCACACCCTCACCGCCATCTCAAGTACCAATGTATATTTGTACATCCTGGCATCTGCACATGTATGAATGTGCATGTGCGTATGTACAATCTCTGCTACCTCTATTATGCGCGCACACAGTCAACCAGCTCTAAAAGTTGTCATTATTAATTCTCTGCGTCCAAACTAGGGAGGGCACAAAACATTGCGCCTGAGAGCTACAACATCCGATCAAAAACCCAATTTCGTGAAAAGGGGCCTCTGTGCGCATCAAAACAGCCTGGTTGACCCTCCCCCTCCCCGGCAGAAAGACCCCCCCCCCCTGAAGAAAGCCCCTAGACATAGGGCTGAAAAAGGTGGGGGGGTCTGTCTGCCCTAAATTTAAGATATTTTTTTTCCGGGTGTTTTCGCAAAGACATCCCTCCGTACCCCCTGCCCCCCTTGTGATGCCTTTCCGGCAAACCTTGGAAATGGAAAGGTATGGGTTATGGGTGTGAGGGGCGTAGGCAACAATATTTTACTGCACAAACTGTGGTTTTCGGACAGTGATCCCATTGGCCATTGACCATTTGGGATGCTCCAACGTGGCATTAGCCCATTCTGAGCCTGTTTTGCCCTGTTTGGGACCTGTGCGGCAAGGGAAGCTCATAAGCCTCATCAGGGAGCCATCTTTGTAGAGTAGTGTGGTGCGGAGAGGGGTGTAGTGTAGAGGATGTATCACTGGTATCCCAGTCGCATTGCATACACTGTGCATGGGAGGTCGAAAATCTCACCGCAAGTGACCGCAACGGATGACCATACAAAATAGTCATTGAACGTGTCCGGCGCCAGTTTGTCAAGCCATTTTGCCGCATTGGGCACAAACCGGGCTCTTGAAAGGCTCAGCAATGGTCTGGATGAGGAAGCCCCAAAGTAAGGGCGCTGTTTGTGTGCTGTGTTGCCCGTCACCCACTGTGCTGCACCCCTTAGCGGCGGAGGTGTGTGGGTATGGGCAGGTGATGGTGTGACAGGTGTAAGTTGCTTTTTTTTTTCCACCGCAAGTCGCGTTTTTTTTTAGGCGACTTATCCTTTTTTGTGACGCGACCTACGCCCAAAAACAAAGTCACGCGATTTACGCTTTTAGAAAAAAATACGTGACTTACGCTTTTTTGAACAAAACGGGCTGCGTTGTGACGGGAATGTGTGGCACTCCAGGGTACATTGCACCAGAGATGTTGTCAGGTACTTGTTCAAGGGTTCGCGTCCCGCCAAGGCCATCACCTATGGGGGAGATCCCCATGGGAGGGGGGGCTAAAACCGCTTGTTAGAGCATCTAATGAACCCCAGTAGCATTTTTGGAATCACACGGATGGTAGCTCAGCACCCTCATTTTGTATGTGCTGAGTTCAACACAAAGTATGTTGCAGACCCGGGGGGGAGGGGGGGGCTGTCGGTGGGGCTTTTGCTGAAATTATCCAACACATCATACCGTAGAGCCCGATCTCTTGTATATTTGTATGCAACACGTCGGAATAGGCAAATCCCCCCAACTGCGTTTGAAGTGAAGATGTGTTGGTACTCTGGTCCCGGCACTGTTTACAATGCACTATTATTGCTGCAAGCAGTATGCAGACGGCAGGCAGAAAAACAAGTAAAAGGTGCTAACCTGACTCATCGCACACCCTCACCGCCATCTCAAGTACCAATGTATATTTGTACATCCTGGCATCTGCACATGTATGAATGTGCATGTGCGTATGTACAATCTCTGCTACCTCTATTATGCGCGCACACAGTCAACCAGCTCTAAAAGTTGTCATTATTAATTCTCTGCGTCCAAACTAGGGAGGGCACAAAACATTGCGCCTGAGAGCTACAACATCCGATCAAAAACCCAATTTCGTGAAAAGGGGCCTCTGTGCGCATCAAAACAGCCTGGTTGACCCTCCCCCTCCCCGGCAGAAAGACCCCCCCCCCCCTGAAGAAAGCCCCTAGACATAGGGCTGAAAAAGGTGGGGGGTCTGTCTGCCCTAAATTTAAGATTTTTTTTCCGGGTGTTTTCGCAAAGACATCCTTCCGTACCCCCTGCCCCCCTTGTGATGCCTTTCCGGCAAACCTTGGAAATGGAAAGGTATGGGTTATGGGTGTGAGGGGCGTAGGCAACAATATTTTACTGCACAAACTATGGTTTTCGGACAGTGATCCCATTGGCCATTGACCATTTGGGATGCTCCAACGTGGCATTAGCCCATTCCCAGCCTGTTTTGCCCTGTTTGGGACCTGTGCGGCAAGGGAAGCTCATAAGCCTCATCAGGGAGCCATCTTTGTAGAGTAGTGTGGTGCGGAGAGGGGTGTAGTGTAGAGGATGTATCACTGGTATCCCAGTCGCATTGCATACACTGTGCATGGGAGGTCGAAAATCTCACCGCAAGTGACCGCAACGGATGACCATACAAAATAGTCATTGAACGTGTCCGGCGCCAGTTTGTCAAGCCATTTTGCCGCATTGGGCACAAACAGGGCTCTTGAAAGGCTCAGCAATGGTCTGGATGAGGAAGCCCCAAAGTAAGGGCGCTGTTTGTGTGCTGTGTTGCCCGTCACCCACTGTGCTGCGCCCCTTAGCGGCGGAGGTGTGTGGGTATGGGCAGGTGATGGTGTGACAGGTGTAAGTTGCTTTTTTTTTCCCCACCGCAAGTCGCGTTTTTTTTTAGGCGACTTATCCTTTTTTGTGACGCGACCTACGCCCAAAAACAAAGTCACGCGATTTACGCTTTTAGAAAAAAATACGTGACTTACGCTTTTTTGAACAAAATTACAGGATTTCTGCTTTTTTCGTTGCATGACCTACACTTTTTTTGTTACGCAAATTACGGCAAAAAAAAAAAGCCAAGTTGCTTTCAAAAAACACGTGGCGGTCCTTTTTTTTTTGCAGACAAATTCGCAATTTCCGCCAAAAAGCACACAAAAAACTCTCCCCTGCTTTGAAGCGTTGGGGACCCCCCATTCGGCAGGGGTGACCTAGCCAACCCGGCCACTTGTGGGCCAGTGCTGATTTTGTCCCCCGCTCTAAAGCATTGGGGACCCCAGACGGCAGGCGTGATGTTGCCAATCTACCCATGTGTGGGCCACTGCTGATTTTGTCCCCCGCTCTAAAGCGTTGGGGACCCCCCATATGGTACCCCCCACCTGGTATTAGTGAGCAGCAGGGGTATGGAGGTGTGCAGGGGTGGTGGCAGTCAGCAATATTGCGGGGATACTGGCTGGGACAGTGACAGTCAGTGGCAGGGGATGTAGTGGGGTGGGAACGATGTTATACCAGCCAGCTGGAGAGGGCTTGGGCGTGGGGACAGGGATCCGTGGTGCACCATGCCTCTGTTGTCTTAGGGGACGGCTACGATCACCGGTGCGACATCTGGAGTTATGGGTCACTGCTTTATGAACTCACACATCAATCCTTCCCCTTTTCAAGGGAGCTTTTGGATGAAGATGGGCAGCCACTGCCCATTGACCAATGGACTGCAGTGGTCATGGACCTCACAGTGCAAAATCAACGGCCGGTCATCAACGCAAAGACCACCCCTTCAAAGATGGTCGACCTCATCCAGGACTGCTGGAGTGGTCATCCTGCTAAGCGTCCATGCATAGCTCAAATCATCAAGAGGCTTGATGACATGAAAAATGACTACCATTCTTGAGGAGCAACAGGGTGTTTTGTAGTGGACCCGATTTTGTTCTTGCTTTTGTTAAGAAACCTCTAAGTATGAAAAGAATCATCCACCCACACAAACATGCATGCACACACGGACACAGGCACACACACACATCTCCCTCCCTCCGGAGGGGCCGATGCCGGCATTAGTAGATCCCATGGCGGAGTACGACAGACTCTGCCTGCCGGACAAGAAGTAGGCACGACAGGAGGAACACAACCGTTTCAACAAATGGAAAGCCAAAATGGATTGTGCCTGGCTGGACAAGCCCAAAGAGGCACACAAATGCAAAATCCAAGATCCAAGATCCAAAATGAATACCAGCCCCCCTTGGTCATGCTTTTGGACCGTGACACACAACTCCCAAAATCCAACATCAGCCGGAAGGACGAGATTTTGCATGCTTCATGGGACTAGGTCATGAGAAAGTATGCCCACACACCAGAGCCAAATGTGCATTTTTTTGCACGGAAATATGACTAGGGACAAGGGACCCGAACAAGTAGCGTCCGTGGTCGTGACACCTACTCCCAGTGAACGAAATTCCGTGGACACCGGGAAGGGCACCCCTTGCAGTTCTACCTGCACTGGGTGACGCTAATGTGACAAAAAGCCTACTGATTTTTTGGCATTGACGCCCTACCCTGTGTCATCCAACCACTCCCTGGTACATGGAAGGAGCAGGGTCAAAGTGTTACCCCCCTGTTGCAAAGCCATAGGTATCATCCGCATATCCTAGTGCGGTCCAAATGAATTATAGAGCGTACGCCGGCTGGTTGCTGGGCGGCGGCATATTGGCTAAGACTGTGATGCCGCGGGGCTGTGCATCGAGCACTAGCTTCCATACACTATTCATCAGGTTTATTAAGCTGACACTCCGTGGGCACCCCTGTACGATGCCATTTGTGGCTGCAAAAAAACTTGCGCAGCATCCTAGAATTTCAAAATAGCGCGTGAGTGTGTTGTACATGCCAGACATTGCTTTGTGTGTGCAAGGGTCCATGCCCTGTTCTAGAGCGATGTGCATTACAATCGCCTGTGGGATTAAATCAAAACATTTGATGTAATACAGGCCAAAGCCATGCAGTCGCTTGCGCTGAATCTTGTGCAGCTCAATGCATGGAAAATAGGGCCGCCGTGTCCATGGCACCCCTTTTTTCCGGAAACCAAAAGTATGTGGATATATCCATTGCCCCTGCGATCCCATGCATTCCTCCAAGCGGAGTCCTGCCCACACCTGATTAATCTGTGATAAATGAAAGAGGCCTTTGCTGCCTAGGCAACATGCCCTCACCGTTAGGGATAAGGGAAGGACGTCAGGCTAGCGCCCGGTCTGTTCGACGATGTGCGGGAGCTGCGGTAGCATGTCAAGTAGCTTCGCTAGGAGGAGGAGTAAGTTCGCAACACACCAACCATCCACGCCGGTGGCAGTGTGAACACCCATTTTTCGTAACGGTTTTGCCAGGCAGCTTCCTATAGTGGGGCTGTCTGCATTCGTTGTCCCTTGTGGATAAATACTCAAGCGAATCTCAGGGTGTCTGGGTTGCTTGACAGAGTGCACGGTGTGCAAGGAAATTTTGAACAACGCTTTGAGGTGGTCTCTATGATGATCACGGCAACATGGCTGCATGCAGCGGAGATTGTTGGCTGCAACCCAAGGACCTACTGCCTTTTGAAGCCAAGGGTATGAAGACCATTGGGAACACTCCCGACCGGGCAGAGCCAAAGAAATTTTTTTTTACTGTTTTGTAGAAAGGGCACCCCAGTGTCCTCACACTAAAGTCTCATCACATCTTATGGCTGGCTCAGTTATGCCGCAATCGCGGCGCCCACCAAATCACCGCAAGGCCATTGGGGAAACTGTTAGTTACTAACAGGAGCACGGGCCTTTTGCACGTTTTGTGCACATGGCAAAAGAATGTGGGTGGACGGCCACACATTGCTAGTGGAGCTGTAAAATACCGAGTAGAGACGATCCGCTTTTACCGTATGGGTAAAGGTAAAGGTAAGTTGCTCGGGCGATCTCCGAACTCCAGCGTATCAGTGATCCCTACCTGTCCCTCGCAGCATCCCTTCCGGCTCGCGGGGTCACCGACACCCTAGCGCCTAGGACGCTGCGTTCCTCCCCCACCGGGGTTCGAACCGAGCGCAGCATCCCTTCCGGCTCGCGGGGTCACCGACACCCTAGCGCCTAGGACACTGCGTTCGGCCCCCACCGGGATTCGAACCGAGCACCTTTAGTTCAGGCGTCATGTGCATGACCGCTGAACTACGAGACCTTCTCCCTTTTACCGTATGGGGACAAGGCCACGGCAAATAATAAGGGGTGTGAACAACGTTGCTCGCAATTGCTAGGCTCGCTAATGCAGCACATACCCCGGCTCTTCATAGGAGTGCATTACGCCACCTACAGGCAGTTGTCGCTGCAGAGCGTAAACTATTTTGATAATGTGACTGAACGCTCACTTTTAAGAGGTCTGCTCTTGGGGACCACCTGGACTGCTCTAAGGGCATACCACAATGGCATGCGCACGTCGCCCATATGTCCATTCTGCAATCACGACCCCGAAGATGAGGAACACGCATTTTAGCACTGCACTGCTTGGAGTGCCACACACGAGGCACAATTACAATGCGTGGCAGACGAGGCAACACACATAGACGACCTCCCATCCGGTCATCAATGGCTCCCATGTTTGGGGCGTTGTGGACCAGCGCGCCAGTTGTCCGATGAATGCATCAAGTTAGGTAGGGCTCCCTCTTTCATGCAGGCGCTGCATAGTATGTAAGCATACACCAGTCCAGGAATCTTCGGGACGCCTAGAACCCGTCCCTTTTTGAAGGGTACCAGCTCTCACAACAGCTCAGGCAAGCTCCTTACTACCAGCTAAAATGCCCCCTGCCGCACGGGGCAGCAGGGTACCCTGCTGTTGCGCACCCCCCAAAAGCAAGAGTGGCCATGGGAGATGCCCTTTTCTGCAGACTTGCTGCAATCACTCAGGGCGCTCACCTGACAGCTCACCTAGACAGCAGAACAAGGCAAAGTAACCTTTCTCAAACTAGCCCTAGATTTTGAGGAAAACACACAACACACAGTCCCCCATGCCCCAAAATTTGAAGGTGTCACCACGGGGGGGACGCCGGCACCGGACCCTTTACGCCGACTCCCCCCCCCCCTGGAAATTGGCTGTAAAGTGCTGGACCATGGGTGCCGAAGGCGCCCTAAGGAAATTTTGCTTGACTTAGTACAGGGTGAAAAAATGGGTTTCCACCCCATGTGTCTATACTCAACATGCTCAGTTTTTGGAGAAGAACCCAATAGTGGATGAAAACCAAATTGGACAAAATATGAATACCACCCCTATGCAGAGGTATGTCAGATTTGGGCCATACCCTAGTGGTAAAGCAGTGCCTCTGCAATTGGAGGTCCTGGGTTCAAACCCTAGTGGGGGTAATCTGCAGGGCTGTAGGTAGGATCAGGGACACCATGGGACAGCTTTTTTTTTTTGTTTTGTTTTTTTGCCTTTTTTTTGCTTTGACTTTGTCCCCTTTGTTGGGGATCCCCGAGAATGCAGGGGTGATGTAGCATTTCCGCCCACTTGTGGGCCTCCCAAAAGGCAGGGGTTAGGCATCCAATTCTGATTTTGTCCCCCTTTCTTTGGGGATCCCCGAGAATGCAGGGGTGATGTAGCATTTCCGCCCACTTGTGGGCCTCCCAAAAGGCAGGGGTTAGGCATCCGATTGTGATTTTGTCCCCCGTTCTTTGGGGATCACCGAGAATGCAGGGGTGATGTAGCATTTCCGCCCACTTGTGGGCCCCCTTTGCCACAGCCAACAACAACAGCTCCTCCTCCTCCTCGTCCTCGTCCTTGTCGTCGTCCTCCTCCTCCTCCTCCACTGCAACTCCCCCGATGCCACCAACGACATCTCATACTCCACCCTTGCCACCCTCTGAATCGGAGGCCACTACAGAGGGGGATTGTCGGACACGCCCATTGAAGTCCACCGGGAAGCGGGCAAGAGACAAGAAGCGCCTTGACGCACTTCTCGAGGCCAACAAGAAGAGAACCCGGGAAGCAACCGATTCGTCTAGTGACGACGAGGACTACTTTGATCGTCCGGTGGATAAGCGCTCTTAGCGCCCCTTCCATCACCTTCCTCAACTCCACCAGTCCAATCACCCATGTTTTGAGGCCCCAAGGAGGAGAACCCCATGACGGGCACGCGGCGCGTTGGTGCACACAATGTACAACCGGTGTGCGGGCATAGTACGTGCACACGTTGTGGGCAGGTAGTGCGCGGAGAGAACTTTTTTTTAAAAAAATGTATTGCGCGCCTTGCAAACCCTTCCCCCCCTCTCCTCCGAAGGGTTTCGAAACATATATCAACTCCTTCTTCACAACATGCATGGTTCGGCCTGGGTGGGGCGCCACTGGCAACAGTGGCCGGGAATTGACTCGGGGGTGCTGTGCCCTTAAACACAAGTACCACCTACCATGCCCCCCCCCCCCCCCTGTTGCAATTTTTTTTTGCCAACATACCTACCGCAAAAATGTCTACCGCGATGAGGGGGTCATTTTAATCCATATATGTTGGGGTCCGGCCGGCCCGCTCCCCTTCAGACGGCCCCCTCCCCCCCCCAAGACCGAGCCCCCCCCCCCCCCCCCCCCCACCCTGAGATTGGCTGGAAAGTGGGAGGGAGTCGGCGTATGGCCCGTTGCTACGTCCCCCCGGCGGGTGTCACCCTATCGCTACAAGAAAGGGGTAGGGTATTGACACTCACGATGACAACCACACAGCCTGGTGACCAAAGGACACCTGCATCGTGCGCACTTGGTAAATCAGTGCTCTTTGAACCCTCTGGGTGGTCGGGCCATTTGCTGGGTCAATCGGTGCCCGTACTTTGCATGCCGCGCAGCCATGCTTTCACAAGTCCGCCAGCTCGCAGAGTACTGCAAGCACACATGGTCCCTCAAAGTAGGTTTCCACATAACGCACCCTACGTGCCCCTATGAGTGCCGACCACGCAAAACAGCCTCAGAAGTCGAGGCACGTAGGCTGCAAAGGGCCTTGCAGGGGAATTTACACACAGGGATAGCTCTAGCCTCCGGCCACCTAAAACCAGCCAAAGGGGGAAGTGTAGGCACCTCTTTTGCGCCGGATCTTTCCGCCGCTGATCAGGGATTGGCGTGTATTAGAGCACCCGTTCGCAGACGTCCGCAAGCCCATGCACGCGCCCAGAGTGATGCTGTTAGCGCCGTAGGTAGTACAACCACACCCCAGTACACATAACCCGCTTGCTTGTACCACATGCAAGCGACTACGAAATTCAGCTAGCACGTGTTCTGCCCTCGCCACCATGCAGCGGGTAACGTCTAGCACAGGACCCACTCATAGCTATGTGAGGCGCACTAGCCTCCCCCCTGCCCTCGCTGTGCCAAGGGGCCATCACCATGTGTGAACCCCCGTCCCCGCACATTGCAAGCGCATGCTTTCATCACACATTCATGCACCACACAAAAAACCACGCCTCTGGAGGCTAGCACAGCCACTATAAGTCGTACAAAGATCACCACATTGTCAACCCACTCCTCCCTGCCCCATGCGCACGAGACCCAATGCATCATCCCCCCCCCCCCCGGCAACTGTGCCACAGGGGCTAGAGGAGATGGATGCAGAGGATATTGTACCAAAACAGCTTTTCATTTCGAGGCACGGCACATCCAATATGGCGGTACCCTGACTAACACAACACAGAGGTCGTGATTCCGCGGAAGAGGGAGAACCACCGTCACAAAGAGGCACTAACGCTCTGAGCCAAATGGGATTGCGACCTTCAGACCGCATCAGGGTCCACCTCATAAATAGCAGAGGAGTGACGGCGCTCACCAACGTTCGGGGGACTTGAGGCAGAGGTATGCAGGCTAGCTTGCTTGCATGGCATGACGGTGGCGAGCTCGGAGACGGAGCTCTGGGTGTTGCGGGCACTGCAAGCCGGCGCGACATGGACGTGTGAACGGCTCCGGAGTCACGGGATCGCAGCCCACGCCACCTGCCCATACCGTGGCGGGCCCAAGAGAAGGAGGCCCACCTCGTCCAGGGTTGCCCTCATTGGCAAGCGCTGCGGGCTGCCCGGCGGCCGCTGGTGCTGGCAAAAGCCGCCCGATTGCTAGCCTTGGCCATGCCGTCATCATGGCCGATGTGCCTGGGGCAACAGGCCTGCTGCCGGTAGCTGTGGTGCGCTAGGACAAAGTGGATCAAGCGGGGCGGCTCATGCACCACTTGCGTAGAATGTACTTGGTGGTACTGTCGGCATGTATGGGAGCGGAAGTTGCGGCACGTTGAGATGTGGGCCTGGGCCACTCGGTCCTTGCGGTAGCGAGCGGACGCCCTTGTGACGCACGACAAGTGCAAGTGGGGAGCCTGCATTGGGGAGCTGGGTGCGGGCCCACACCCGCCGGCGCCACAAGCGGCGCTGCTAGCCCTGCGTGCGGGCCCGCCGCCGGGGTGGCCGTCGGAGGAGTTATCCAAGCTGGCGCTCCTGCAGTTGGCCATTCGGCTCAGGTGGCTGCCGGGACAGGACCACTTGACCTATGTGGAGCTTGCCGTGGACTTGGAGGCCCACGCGGAACAGGCCCTCCCGGCGACCTTTGGCTACGGGGGGTCATCTTGCCGTTGTGCTCTAGGGGCTAGGCGCTAAAAATTGCCCCACAGGCGCCGCAACCGCATGTGCAAGTGGGGGGCCTCTTGCGGGGCAAGGAGTTGTGGATGCCCAACCCCTGCCTGCCACTAGGGGGGTTTTGGTGTGTGGGGCGGGCGGTACACCCGCTATTTGCGCGCCCGCCCGTCCTGCTGTCTCAGATGCGCCACCTGGAAGCGCACCTCCGGGCGTTGTAGACGCGGTGCTCGGCGCGGCCGGGGGGATGATGGCAGGATATGTTACTGCTAGATTGCTGCCGGCCGGACTGGGGCAGCAGCCATTGCGGGTTTTTCAGCGCCCGCCGCACGAGCACGTGCCGCGCAACCATCATGGGGACGGCGAAGGAGGTGCGGACCAAGCTCCGGCGCCGCTGCACGTGGCCGTGTGCGTGAAGCACCAGGTGCCGCCTTGTGAGCATGCACACAGGCATCCGCAGAGTACTGCTAACGGTGGGCTCATGAGGGACACAGGGTGGATGCCGCCCAAGCGCGCAGGGCGGCGTCAGCGCCGCGGGCATGGCTGCAGGGAGCCCAGCTTGTTGGATTCAGCGAGGGGTGCTATGGCGCTCCGCAGGGCTCGCCACCCGCGCACGGCGGCACGTCGGGCCGGGGATGGGACAAGTGCGGCCGCTTGGCAAGCGAGCGCGATAGCGACTGCAGTCTTAGGCCCGCCTCGCAAGACCGCGGCCGGTAGAGCGCGCGTGCGCGCGCTCCCCGTTGAGGCCAACAGCCCCCCCCCCCCCTTGTGCAATTCCATGGTGGTGGTGGTGGTTGTGGGTCTGCAGGAGTCTCACCTGCTAGCTGCTATGGTATGGGCTGCAGCTTGGCTGGGACCCACCCTCCCCACTATTGACTACCGTGCGTTGGGGGGTGGTTGGGACCGGGCACACAAACTTTTCCCTGCCGGCCAAGGCACGTTTTGAAAAGCTGCGTGGGGCCCGATGACATTGGGCCAAGAGCTCGCTTCTCCCACGTAAGGCACGTGCTCTGGAGGTCTTAACCCCTCCTGCGGTTACCCCGTGGCAGGATACACGACGAACTGAGTTGTCCCCTGTCACCCCGTTGTCGTGCACAAAAACGGTCCGGCTTAGTGAGGGAGAGCCGCCGCATGGCAAGTCCGGCGACTCCCAAGGGTCGGGGTGCACCTCCGTATGCTTCCACCAGCTGGGTTTGATCCGCCGACCCCACGTTCTTACTGCTTACGCTCTCACCGCTGGACTAAACCGGCTTTGTGAGGGAGTGTCGCCGCATGGCAAGTCACACGACTCCCAAGGGTCGTGTGCACCTCGAGGGAGTGACGCACAGGTTTCCCCCGGGAATTTAGGCCATTGGCATTTCTCGTCGGCGGAGCGTCTATTTGGCTAATCTTCCGTATACCTCGTCTTCAATTCCTACGTACCACTCTACCGGCATCTTCATGACACCAAAGGCAAGCAGACCAACAATTTGTATCTTGTGCCATTAACACGGACATCGCGCATTGGAGTGCCCACACCGCATAGGCGAATCGTCATCAGCAGCAGACACCCCACTACGACTAGGAAGAGGCAAGCCGCGCGACCCGTGCTTGACGAGTGGTGAGTTGCACCGGGCAGATGAATGCAACCTACAACAGGAGCACAAACGCCACGGGGTATGCTTAATTTGCGGCTGCAGGGAACGTTGGATGAGCGCTTGGCCGAATTATGAGACGACAGTGAAAGCACCATCCCCGAGTGTACCAACGGATCACTTATTGTCTCAAATGTTGAATTTCCACTCACGCCACAGCAAAATGTCATACCAAGGACCCGCCAATGCATTTCCCTCCTCAAGATGAATCCACCAAGAAAGGGCGCCTTTACTGCAGCCCACATGGTCATGAGATGTCGCAATGTGTACGACGAGTCCCCATCGTTCAAAGTGAACACGACACGAAGATGCATGCATTGAGCACAGATTAGTAATCCCACTACTCGCCAACCAAGCACCCGCAAAAGATTGTACGAGCTCTGCAGGCATCCTAGAATATCCTCAACGACCGTCGCACCGACTTAACTGTCTTTCGCTCCAAAGTGGACACAATGTTGCCATGGAAAAGCAGTACAGACCCACATGTTGAGAAAACAAACAAGCTTCGGCACGATTTTCAGCCTTTCTTAGACAAAGATTGGTTAGGCCATCTCACCTCGTTCAAATATTTCCTCACCAAGAAATGGGCTTCGTCTAAGCGCCGTTTTAAGACCGCCTTCAAGAAAACAAGACGAATAAGGTATAGATGATGACACCAGCCCTGACATTCGACGAGACCCCGAGGATGAGGAACTATGGATGGATGCAGCGCGCACCACTCGGAGGAAATCTTCAGTCGCCAGCCAAATGGATTCCCGAGCACACCATGGAAAAAGCGAAACTCCAGCGGCAGTGCAAGATGCAAGTGGTGGTTAGATCCGGAACCCCTTCCAAAAAACAAGAAAGTGTTAGGCATTCCAATATCCTGCACGCCCTGCTCTCCGAATGGACCGATGCGAACATGCCACGCCTACAACAATGGATCGCAATATATGGTACAGACGAGATTCGATCTACCGTTGACAGCCTGTCCACATCAAATACCAGAACCCCGTCCCTTCACCAAGGCCAAGATAGCTTTGCGCGGCGGTGCAGTACCGCTACTCATTTTCTGAGCACTGGCACCTCCGCCCATTTAGACTCGTAGAGGAAATCGGCACTCTAAGCCTTGAGGACATGCTCCGCCATATGTGTCGTGTTCATCAACGCTTAGCACTTGCTGAGCACATTTTTAACAGCACAGGGCACACTCCATTCTCACCACAATACAAATACCGTCCACTTGATCTCCCCACGTTGTTGAACCTACACTTCACGTGCAGCCACACCAACTTGACTTATTTGTAATTGCTGTGCCGCTCAATGAACCCCTTCTTCTTCTTGTTCACCACCACCCCACACTGCAGCGCGTCATACATACACACTACACATCCTTTACACCACTTTGCACCATGGCGCGCCCAGGTGAATGCCCTCTTGCGACAGCTATATTCTCCATTGGCATCGGAAGCATGCTACACACCGACGCCCCCACTGCGCTCAACGGAATGCAATCCTACATCCACATGCACACACCATATATTCTAGTCATGCATGACACACTGCATGAAATCATTCCCGCACACGTTCCCAACAGGTGGACCTTCACCACGGAATCCCATGCGCCGCCGCTGGCTGCCTCGTGAGTGGCAGCAAATTTCGAGAATTCACCTGGTATTTATATGCCTCAAAAACGACGGTGGACAGACTAGATGACACACATCACCTCCGACTACACACATGTTTCAAGATTCACCATGGCAGCTTTCCCCATATATGGCAACCCCACCCATCTTGCACCTCCATCTATAAAGGATACACGAAAGGAATTTGCTGAGCACTCACTGCTCAATACATGCGCCGATTGGCAACCCTCTTGCAAGAGTGCTTAACATGCGTGCCATACGACACACACCCGTTGAGGCGGTTGATGCGCACACCCCCCCGTACACCCACATGGCACACCTGAGTATCCCCAGACACAATGCTCATGTATGTTCTTGTGCATACGTATCTATTAGTCGGTTATATCGGAAAAAAAGCACGTGCCTCCACCCAACGACTTACAAAACATGTCACTATATGTTTCACTAGGACCGAGGACTCCTCTTTCCATGATTTGTGAAAACAAACCAGTGAGGCAGACTGGACCCTTGTAGTCGTTGAACTTGTCGAACAAACACAACTCGGCGTTGTTACTGCGAATCTTGATTGGAATGACGGTCAAGGACATGGCTCCAGCACTACCAGCGTCAAGGAGCGCACCTTAGGAGCACAACATGCAAAACAACTACAAACTACCCTACTTCAAGCACACATTGCTCGAATCAGCAAAGATTTCGCCCGGGCGACAATCTTGAACAGGATATTCAACGGATTGCCGCGCGCATGAACATCCCACTGTGCAAACCGATGAACATCACCATCCTCTACCTCACAGCGCCCTAGTGTGCACCCATAGCACACGTCATTGACAAGGTCCTGCGCCCCACGACCTTTTCAGCCCAAGAAAGGAAAATTGTACGCACTTAGATCCAGTTGTCACACATAGCACCCTTGATATGTAGCAGGTGTTCTAGCGGCACGTTAACAAAGCTGCCACAATGACGGACTAGCCTGCATGCTTTTGCAACCGCACATATTTACACACGTGGCGCCGGGGAGGGGCCCAGGGGGGGCGACTTCGCGGGTCCTAGGACGCCAACTATACCTGCCCCCCCCCCCCCTAGGGACCTTCGGCCAGCAGTTAGTTGCCAAAGGTGTCGTCCCTAGGCGTCCATGGGCGCCTAAGGCGCCCAATGCTCCATGAACACGAAAGGTGCCCTAATGAAAATTTTGTCCAATTTGCACCCCAACACTATCCTTAAACCCAACCTTGACTCTAACACCCACTCCCAACCCTTAGCCTACTCCTATCCCTACACCTAAGCAAGACCCAATATTTGGACCGAGCTGGTGGGGGAGGGAACATCAGCTATGACTGTTGAGGGACATCAAGAATGATTCACACATTGATGGCTCTTGACAAAGTGAAATCAGCTTGCAAGTGAACCCCATCACCACCAGGCCCACTTTCAAGGCTTTTTGGACTTCTGAGGGGCCAAAATGCCCCAAAATGGGCTCCAAATGGGCTCATTTCACCCGTTTGTGCACCCCAAATGGTCTAGGATGAGGTTTGGAAAAATGTGTTTTTGACCCATTTTTGACCCATTTTTGGTCCCAAAACAGCCCATTTTCAAGGCATTTTGGGATTTTCGGAGGACCAAAATGGGCCACCACAAGCTCAAAGCGGTCCAAAAACACTGGTTTTAGCGGCGCACATGGTATGGGATGATTTTTAAGAAAAGTCATCTTTTTGCCCCTGCTGGACCCTGCTAACCCATTGGGGCACCCACTTGTTTGGGCTTGAGCTTGCAGCTTGCCGCAGCCTAGTGGGCCTAGGTTTTGGGGTCTAGGCGACCGTTTGGGCAATTTTGAGGCTTTTTGGACTTTTGAGGGGCCAAAATGCCCCAAAATGGGCTCAAAATGGGCTCATTTCACCCTTATGTGCACCCCAAATGGTCTAGGCTGATATTTGCAAAAATGCGTTTTCGACCCATTTTTGACCCATTTTTGGTCAAGACAGCTAATTTTCAAGGCATTTTGGGATTTTTGGTGGACCGAAATGGGCAACCACAAGCTCAAAACAGTCCAAAAACACTTGTTTTAGCGTCGCACATGGTCTGAGATGATTTTTGAGAAAAGTCATCTTTTTGCCCCTACTGGACCCTGTTGACCCATTTGGGCACCCACCCGTTTGGGCTTGAGCTTTCAGCTTGCCGTAGCCTAGTGGGCCTAGGTATTGGGGTGTAGGTGTCCGTTTGGGCAATTCTAAGGGGCGGAAACCACAAAAAGTGGGGGGTTGCGGGTGGAATAGGTCCCCTCGGAATCGCATTTCGAGCCATGTAGCCAAAGATATGGACCATTCTTGGTTTGTGGCTATCGGCATTTGGAGCTTCTGGGGGCCTTTTTGGGCCCTTTCCAAGACATATCATGGAGTTAGAGGGCCGCAAAGAGCTCGTCGACACGGGGAAGTCAAGCCGCAAGTACAGTGCACCCACCGTTTCCCTTCGTTTGGCCATTTTGAATGTGTTCAAAGCTTTTTCGGCCCAAAAATGACTGTTTTTGGCCCCAAACTGCAGTTTTTGAAACGGAGGTCCGCCACTTGCGGATCCTGTTCCCGGCCACCACCGTTGAGTTTCTTGCTCAAATTTTGTGTGATTGTACTTCACACCCATAGGTATCATCCACCAAAATTTCACTCGAATCCAAAGCACCACGACGGAATTCGGATTTTGGCCCATTTGGCACGTGCTGCTTGCTTGCTTGCTGCTTGCTTGCTTGCTTGCCCCTAAACCTGGGAGTTCCACCCTAGACACTAAAAAGGGTTATAAAACCAAGACTGGTTCCACTAGCTCGGTGACTCTAACCCTAACCCTAAGCCTAGCCCTAACCCTAGCCCTGGCTCTCACCCTAGGCTAGGGTCAGAGTGAGTGTTGGGGTCCAAAATGGAGCAATCATGTGGCAAAAGCAGCCATGAACAAAAATGGGGGGATCTTGTTCAGCCCAATCAACATGGCTGGCATGGCCAAACCAACTCGTTGCAAAGGTTAGGTTAGGTTTAGGGCGATTGTATGGTTAGAGGGAGGGTAAGGGGAGGTAAGGGGAGCGTGTGCCCTTCTCCCCCCCCCCCCCCAACACCCCAAATCGCCCCACCTGGCCCCCCCCCGACCCTTCCAGAGCCCCCCCCCCCAACCGACCCTCCCGGAGCCCCCCCCCCAATCGCCCCCCCGTGAACCCGCCCTCCAATGCCCCCCCCCCCCCCCCCCCCCTTCAGGGGCCTCCGGCGAACAGTTACTTGCGGGGATAGTTGGCGTCTACAATCGAGGGGTTGCCCCCCCCTATATTTAGCAGGTGTTCCAGCAGCACGTTAACAAAGCGGCCACAATGACGGACCGGCCTGCATGCTTTTGCAACCGCACACATTTACACACGCGGCGCCGGGCAGGGGATGTATGTGTCGTGGACGGACACTACACGCTTCTGCCACTCAACATGCAACACCGTGTAACCCCCCTCCAAGCATTAGACCCCCCTCTTTGTTTAGGGGCACGGTCACACCCCTATTTGCGCTTGCTCAATTGGCTCAGACCGTGCATGCAAATTGCTTCCGCACACAACCAGTCCGTGGCAGAACTGCTACCGGAAGAATAATGGGACGAATCAGGCTCTCTTAGGACAGCGAGTATGCACCATGGCAAAGTCACTACGCTCCGTGCAAAACATCAAAATTGTAGATAAAAAGTTGCACTATGCTGCCCACTTTCGTCACTAGTGCGTGTGGGGTGCCACCCATGATCACCTCTCCAACGAAGGTTACACACACCGGTCACTCACACACACCCAACACATCCACAACTTCTTGCACCACATCAAAAAGAAAAACGCCTGGACTGAAATCCACCCCTCAGTCCTATGTTTGCTATATTTAATAGCCAAGGCCAAGTCCCTTGTGATAGGCACTATGCTGTGGCGCCCGAGGGCGGCTGTGGTTGAACCCACGGGGGGGGGGGGGTGGGCCGGGTCCTTGCATGTGACCCCCCCCCCAGCTGCCCCCCCCCCGGGTTTTGAAAGATAGTGCCGCCGGGTCGGCCAACCACAAGTGTCTCCAGATAAAACTATCTGGCGCCGGCTGAAGGCGCCAAACTTTTTTTTCCTAGTGTGTGTTTATACTCAAAATACTCAAAATTTTGAAGAGAATTGATATTTGTGTTTTCACAGCAACAAAAAATTTGACCCGAAGGAGGCCCACAGGAGGGCTGCAGGCCCTAACATTGACGCTCGTCCTAGCCCTAACGCTAACCCCAGCCCTAACCCTAACCCTAAACTGATGGCCAACCCTACCCCTAACCTTAACCCACGGGGGGGCGGCCGGGCCCGGTCTTTGTATGCGACCCCCACCGCCCCCCCCCCTCCCCCCCCGGGTTTTGAAAGATAGTGGTGCCGGGTCGGCCACCAACAACTGTCTCTAGAGAAAACTGTCCGGTTTCAATTTTTTTCTATACTATGTGTTTATACTCCAAATACTCAAAATTTTGTAGAGAAATCATATTTGTGTTAAAACAACAAGAAAAAATGTTTGACCCGAAGGAGGGCTACAGGAGGGCTGCAGGCCCTAACAGCAACCACAACCCTAGCCCCAACCCTAGCCCTAACCCTAACCCTCACCCTAACCCTAGGGCTAACCCTAACCCTAACCTTAACCCTAACCCTAATGCCCCCCCCCCCTCACCCCTGGCTGGACGCCCCCATGACCCCCGGCCAGACCCCCCCCGACCCCCGGCAGGAACACCCCCCCCCAACCCCCGGGAGGAACCCCCCCTCCGACCCCCGGATGGACCCCCCCCCGGCAGGACCCCCCCCAAACTGCCCCCCCCCCCCCCCCCCCCCCCCCGAGTTTTGAAAGATAGTTGGTGGGTGGGTCGCACCAGGACCAGTTGTAGTCGCCCCCATGTGCCTTAACCGAACCCTTACGTCCCCCCCGTCACCTTCTCCGAGTCAGCCCGGGGCCCATCCCTGCCACCCCCCGAGGGTGCCGCCCGATGGAGAACGGTGTGCTGTGAGGGATAGGCACCCTTCCCTGTCGTGCACCCGTGCCACTCGGCCACACCCGTGCTCTCCCCTTCCAGGGCTCGCGCCCCTGCCGCACCGCCATGTACCCCGCGCGTACCCGTAACCGAGCCGTCGTGTGAAGGGGCGAGAAGTGGCCTCCGCCTCTACGTAGGGCCCGCCGCGAGTGGGGGCCCCTGAGTGCTGTTGATGACAATCCGTTAGTGCAAGCTGCTGGTGTGCTTCGCGACCCGCCGACATCGCCAACCTATGCCGACTGGGTCGCTACTTTATTGTGAGCGTTGTGCCGCATGTGCGACGGCGAGTAGTACCTACACAACTACACGGAGGTGCGCCGGGGGAGGACGAGATATGGCAGGCCCTGTTGCTGCTCTGGGGTGCCCAAACTGCAGCTCGTGCAGCTGCTGGAGGTCACGCTGAGCTGCCAGAGCGCTGGGCTCAGTTGCAGCGGTGCGTTCTTATGTGCCGCAGCTGCCCGATGTCCGAGCCCTGCTGGTCATCAATGCGCAGTTGATTGTTGCCCTTGCTATGCCGCGGGGTATGCTGTGGGACGTGCTCATCCCGCATCCATTTGTTGTGCGGGCCCTGGCCGCGCGTACAACGTGCTACTCAGACACTGCCGACCAATGCGTCACCGTCTCGCTGCTCTGCTGCCGCTGAGCCTTGAAGGATCTGTGTTCCTCGTGCGCCGCCCCCTCCACTCGGATGCAGGCCGCTCTTCTCATTATGCCACCAAAAAGCTTTGCTGATATGAGTCTCAATCGGCAGCGTCTCCAGCTCAAGTCCGCGGAGCTCTGGGCGGTGACTAAAGCCATGGGCGACCGGGAGTCCGAGGCCGTGTTGCTCACCGCGCAACACGGCCCCACGGGCACGGAAGTGTCGGGTCTCCACATGACGCCCGAGATGGAGCACTCCCTGGTTCTGTACTTGGGACGCATCTCTGGCACCCTGGGCAAGGTGGACCGCGGCATACTCGCTAGCAAATGCCCTAGGGTGTCTTGGGACACATTCGCCGAGGTCCTGCCAGAGGTCTTCACGTCTCTGGGAACCTCTACGCGGAAAGAGGAAATTGCGTTGATGGCCGACGTCGTGACACAGCAATGCTGGCCCAAGGTGCAAGACGAGCTGCGGATGACCTTCGAGAAGGATCCTTCGAGTTTCCGCCAGCTGCTCAGCCAGACGAACAATTCAATTTGGGCAGGGAGAATTATGATGGGCTGGCTGTGGTTCGGGCAAGCGGTGAACGCTGCCTGGGCCCGCCGAAAGGGGCTCAAAGTCTCTTGGCTGCGGGCGCCGGCCGATTCTAGTGGACTGACCACTGACAACCCCGTGTCCCACTTGAAGCTATCAACTCAAAGTGTGGATGCCAGCCATGCTGCCCCACCCGAGAGTGCCGTAGAGGCGAGCTGACGCCCCGCAGAACGCGTCCGCCCCCCCGGCCGACCACCGGCAGCCCACGCTGCACCCGTTCCAACCGGCGGCGGGTCCTGCGGTAGACGATACGGCCCGGCTGGCGTCTGAGCTGCAGGCCGCCTCGGATGTGTGTTAGGACATTCCACTAGAGCACGCGACACCCGCGGCCACAAACCTCTAGCTCGGTATGGCCCCTAGCCAAGCCCCCTGCACGGTATCCAAGCTCGCAGCCCCCATCATGGAGGAGCAAGTGGATGGTGCCGTGGACACGGCACCGGTGCCTTGGCAAGGCCACAACGCAAGTCATCCTCCGTTGGGCGGAGTGAGTGGACAGCAACAAGAAGGGGGGGTATTGGGGGCGGGGGCACACGAAGGAGCGGGCCATTGAGGTGGAAGAGGAGGGGGGTTCCCCCCCACCCAAGAAGCCCAAGAGTTGCCCCCCCAACGGGGAGTCCTTGTGCGATCCTCCTCCATGGCTGGCCGTTGGCATGTGGTTGCCTTCTTTTCTGCGTTGTGCGCTTTTTCTTTGGACCGCGGTGCCCTGGGCGCCCCTCTCTTGGTGTTTCCGTGTGTCTCTCTCTGGCTCTTTTATCTCGGCTTGTTCGTGCCTTGACCCTTGTGACTCACGATCTGTCTTGGCCGCGCACACTTGGTCTGCTCTCAGTGCGCTCTTCGTCCGTCTTTCCCCTTTCCCTGTCCGCGTGTCCAATGGTGGGCTGCTACGTGGTTTCCCTCGGCCCCTCATTGCACCTTGCGCACCCTGCGCTAGCACCTCTACGCGTTCCTGCCCTAGTTCTTGTGGCCACGTGGGCCGTTATATGACCCTGTGTGGGTTGTCACTTTAACTCTCTCCCCGTCCCTCTACCATCACCTTGTGTCCCTAACCCTGCCCCTGCCTGGACCCCCTCGCCAAGGCGTCCTATAGTCTCAACGCATCTTTGCTGTAATGTACACTCACTCTGGGGGCCATGGGGCCCAGTCTTCATTGGCCAGCGCCCGCGGACCCCCGCGACTGGCGATCGGCTGCCGGATCCCCAAACACCGTGACCCATAGCATTAGCAGGAGCAGCCTCCGGCTACCCTCGAATCACGCCCGTCACGACCAGGTGTCTGTCCTGCCTACCAGTCCTACAACACACCCTTCGTGAAGGGGGGTTCGTCGGCCATTTCAATTAGGGATTCAAATTCAACTGAAATTGTCCATTTCTTAGGAGGCCTATAGTGCGCCCTATCGTTTCAGCGAAAAACGGGGTTATAGTTGGTGTTTTGCATACGCTAAAATAGGGGTGCCAATTTGCATTTTTGCATTAGGCTGGGCTCTGCAGAGCCCAGACCAGTTGTGTATGTCATTTTAGGCCCCAATATTACACATTTTAGATCTCTGGGCTCTGTAGAGCCCAGGCCACAAGTTATTCCCTTTGTGCCTACCCCCGTTTCAACAATTGGCACATGTATACAGTGGTCAAGTGGCAACGTGACATGGCTCTGGGTTAAGTGCTATGCTTTTCCCGACACTCTAACATATTCAGCCTAAACATTGTCCCCGATTCGGTGAGCAGCAATAGGAATCAAGGATACAACTCCTGCATACATGAACGGGGGCAATGATCAAAGACGCATGCCACACCAGGCACCACATCATCTAGATGGAAGTGCCAAAACCATGCCTATATTATGATTTTGTAACAACCTGGGCATTCATAAACTTGGTACGTAAGGGGTGCTTATCAGGGTTTCCTTGTTGGCTGCGCTCTGCAGAGACTAGACCTTCACAATGTCTGATTTTGACCCCCTTTGTGTGACATAAGAGCGCTATGACACTTTGAAACTTATTCTACATGTGGTGTGCTCGTATATTTTTCTGTGCCTTTTGCTGCGTTGCTCTTGTATCGTGTTTTACAATGGTGCCACCGTGGTAGTGTGTAAGTATCACAGCTGGCAGCCATTAAGGAGTACTATACAACATGCCTTTGATTGTTTGCACACAGGTGTAGTTGGGGCTTGGTGAAGTGATGTTCCTATTGTTGTAGTGTGTGTGATTCTATGGGAGTTCCAGGACACATTGTTTGCAACATACACTAATCTATTGCAGTTGACTCCTATGCATATTGTGTAGTGCCCTTACATTCGCTATCTCGTCATATGTCCCATATATCAAGTGCATGTAACATGCTATCTTCTTTTTACAATAGGCATGGCTCATTTTCCACATGCTAGACGTACGGAGGTGGATGTACCGGGTGCCGGCAAGGATACCGAAGGGTCGTATAGGATGCCTATACCCCAACCGGTCCCATCGACCGGTGAAACAGCAGCACGTGCTGCAGCTACGCTCGCCTTACAAGCGGTGATGGTGTTTACAGGGTCATCACCCCCATCCCCACCGCGGCCACCAAAGCTTGTCCCCAGGGACCAGCCAACCCCACCAAAGGCCTAGGTCAATGACCCATTGACTCCAAAAACACTGGAGTTGCTGAGGGACAACAGTGGTGACTAGGCACGATGGTTCGTGCAATACATCTGGGGGCTTCGTGCACGGCTGCGTTTTGCATTGCGGAACCCAATGTGCAACCCCCTCGTCACATGGCAACAAGGGGATCAGATATGCCGATCCCATTTTCTGTCACGCAGCGAGGACCGGGCTGCATTGATCCTGGATACCCTTGATCCAGAATCACGTCTGCATTTTGAGTCGTCTTCCCATCCCCGTATCCTACCTCCTCGGCCACTTCGTGCCCCGGATGCCGACCAACCCACACTTGCAAAGATTGATCGGCACACCTCCGATCACCAGCACATACGGTCCCTTTGACCACCTGTGGAAGCACACCGCACCGGTGGGGAGTCAAAATACAGCTCGTTGCCACCAATGCCACATAGAAGCACCCCCCGTGCCTCGAGTCGCACTTCAATCACCTCTACTGGTTGGCATTCAGGTAGCGCCCCGGTGCCCCTCTCTGATAATGCTCTACCCCAAAGGACTTCCCTCCTGCACCCCCCCCAGCGCAGCTCTCTATTGCCCAATGCCTTTGTTGCGAACAACCGACATATCCCAAGGTACTCTCTCTTGCCACCTGTGCATGTAGGATTCTCACCGGGTGTGGCTCCATCTGTGTCTCCGCAACGCTCTACTGTCCCATCAAAGAGACATTGTCAGTATCGGACATGGTGGTCATTACTACCTGAAATGCCACTGGCCAAATACCGGAAAACTATGTGATCCATTAAGTGTTTGGCCTAGTTCCCACATGTGTGTTAGGCACCCCATAATTATCACTTTTTGGGCCCTTGGGCTCTGCATAGCCCAGCCACCGCCAAATGCTGCTTTTACCCCTTGTCGGTAACTTGCTCCTGGCTCGTGGCTCCCTATGTCCCCTCTGTCTATTACACGGCCCGCCATTACTAATTTCCGGATGCTGGGCTCTGCACAGCCCCGCTTTTTCGCACAACCTAATTTCATGTCTTCTGGGCTCTGCAGACCCCAGCTTTTTCGAACAACCTAATTTCATGTCTTCTGCGCGTGCTACCCGCAATGCAGGCCTGTACTTCTTCTACCTCACGTGTGAATTCAGCTCCCGCTTTGCACGGTATGTGCTAGTCCTGTTGTGGCTTCCACCTTTTCCTGTTTTGCCACACAGACTGTCTTCTCACTATGGCACGGGTTTCTATGGCGTTGCATGTCAGCTACATGCGGTCTCTTTGTAAGAAAGAATGGCGCACTGGTCGCCAAATGATATTGTCGGCTGTGCGCCATGGTGTGGCGGAGCAATTCATACAATTCTGTGCGGGTCTACGTTTCAACAAGTGGTTCTGCATTACGCTTGACCGCATTCCCAAGGCGTTGGCACGAAAACAATGGCCGCGTTGGCTAACTAATTTTTGGAAGGGGGCCTATTATGTATGGTTGGGTATGTCTTGCATGGCCCTCCCACAAGCGGCCGTCCCCAGTGGTGAGAGCACCATTCTTGGCATCCGAGCAGACAGCCGTAAGCTGGTGCACGCAGGTCTTACCAAGTCATCCCGGTTGTCTATTGCAGACCAGGGGCATTGCAGTTCCGCAAAATGTGGCATAGCATTGTTCGGCGTGATATTGTGGTGTCGGTGGACAAATGGTGGCATGCCCAGTTTCGGGCCAATGCTGTGAAACCCAATGTCCGTCTAGATGTCACCGCAATAGCGGTGTTGCACACAAACCCCCTTCCCCTTTTTCTTGGTCACCCGAGTTTGCATGACCTAGTGGACCGGGTTGACACAGCGGCCATGGCAGTTGTTCAACACCATAGAGAAATGTTGAAGGTGTGCACTGATGTGTGCAATGCACCCATTCTCGGAGATCCATCCGTCCCCCCCTCGACATTGCCCGGGAGGTTGGTAGACAGCAACTCTTTTGGAAGCCATTTGGCATATATGAGTCCCGTACAGGTCAGAACCAAGAGCTTTTGGATCTCCTCGATATGAGTCCCGTACAGGTCAGAAGCGAGAGCTTTTGGATCTCCTCGATATGCTATGCAGTACCGAACGGCATTGTGAGAACCCGATTGCATTGCTCGTTGATTGAAACATCCACGACCGGACGCTCAAATTTTTGTGCTCTAGAGCAACCATTGACTGGAAATTTCTGGATTGGTTGCGGGGTATCTCGTTGATTTACGGTATGTGGCACCCCTACAAACATGTTTGCAATATCATCTGGCGTAAATTCTTTCCCCTGTTTTCGTATGTCATGGCTCCCGTGTTTGGGGCCGGTGCGCGCATATATAACCACCCCAAACTCATTGTCATAGAGAAAACTATCGTTGCACTCCTTCTGGCAGCCCCAGGCATACAGGCACAACTTAAGCGGAAAATTACCCTGTTTCAGGGATGCGGCAACCAAGCAGCCCCAATCACACAAGCTGGGTTGCGCATCCTTTGGGGCCTGGAATCCCTCCTTGATTATTACCTCCTAGCCATCTTTGTAGTGGGACACTTAGTGCGTAATCGCACTCCGGGTAGGCGTGCCGACGGGTCGGGTATAGTTGCCACGTGTGTACTTAAGCGTTGTGTGGGTCTACTTGTTGACCGGGCTGGTCCAATTGTAGCGAAAATGGACTACGTCCGCACAATATGCTGCGCACTTGTGTATAGTACGCAATGGCACGACGACACGCCTGGTGCCGCCCATGTTGAGGAATGTTGTGAGGCCCTGCTCACGAAATTGCGGGCACGGTGCAAGCAACACCCCGACAAGCACACGGCGGATGAGCTTGGTGACCTTTTCCGCGCCATGCCCCCCCGTCAGCAGGCACGTGCATTGGCGTCCCTCTCCGAAAGTGTGTGTGTAGAGGTGCACGGCAGGGCATGGGCACTCATGCGTGGTGCACGACGGGAGGATCATCCAGCTGTGCGGTGGTCATCGGGTCCATTGAGTGTGGTTGAGGCGAAAACAGACACAACGTACGTGTTCCCCGAAAAGGGAACCGGGGGTACCCTAACTGTTGTGTTTATGAAATCTATTCTAAACCGCTGTCCGCCCACCCTGGTAGGTGGACCAGGGCTCTGCGATGATGCCATGGATTACATACGGCAACATATCCCCCTTAAGCCACCTGTCAACCGCCGCGAGGCCCGCGCAGCTGTAGAAGCAGTTGGGTTCATACCAATTGCAATGGAGCACATTGTTCCCCCAGCGCCAAATGCAATGTTCATTCATCATGTGCGTGCCCCCCTTGAGCATGGTGTAGTTGTGATGCGGGCTAGGGATGCTGTAGATGTTGACACCCTTTCTGACGGCGCTGTACCTATTGTGCTCAGTGAGGAGTTGCATCAATTTGACTTGATAGATTCAGACTGATCATGGGGGGGGGCTGGCAATGCAGACCGCCCTCCCCCCCCCCCAGCCATCCCAATTTGATGTGTACACCCCTGTTATTGCTGTACTGCAAATGCTCCGGCTCTGCAGAGCCCAGCTTTGTCCGACACTGAGTTTTGAGGGGTTGTATTAGTGATTCTTGTTACTCTGGGCCCCGCAGAGCGCACCCTGTCACCACACTGATTAGTACCCCCATCTGGTCATTTTCTGTTCCTTTCTTAGGGCTGGACCCGTCCTGGACCAGGCCATCACCGTGCTTTGATCTGCGCACACATCTCTATGTTTTCGTATTGTAGTGTTCAACCCCTTGCGTCGGCCTGCGTGACCCTCGAAGTGGTGTGCCTCGCACTGCTACACTGATACAATGTTACAATGACTCAAGGTAAATCCCCACAAGCACGTTTGGCTGTGGTGTTGCAGGCCATTTGCATAGGCCCAATTTTGCTGTTGCTCTATACATGTGTCAACGAGGGACGTTTTGGTGGGCCTGTTTGATGTTGTGACCATCGGCGTGCCCTGGACGTTGTATTTGAGATGCCTGTGCAGTGATGAGATGTTTTGAAGACAATTTTGCCCATTTCAACCCATGTGGGTGCCAGTTTGAATGCTTTGATCCGACTAATTTGCTGTCCAAATCCCGCCATTTGCCATCATTGATGCTGTGAACTGTGGGATTGTTGTGCTGTTTTTACTGACCTGATTTGTCCTGTAAAGTCCGTGTGTTTCTGAAACATGTGTGACATACCAAACGACATTGCTATGGATGGCAACACCGGTGAGACACCGGCGATGGACACACTGAAAGTCGAGAAAATGGTTGCACTGCAGTCAGAGCCCTCCGTAGAGGAAGCTGTACATGGCAGCACTTTTGCTTGGGCCAGCCAGGCTAGTCAATCCCCCTCGCAAGTGGGGATCAAGGGTCGTGTCGCAAGGAAGATGGCTAGCATCAAGGACACCGGAAGCGTACGGGCCATTCAAAACTGCATGGAGGTTAGGAGAGCGAAGGTGCCGCGCAAGGAACTGAAGATTTATGGGTGCATGGAGTATGGGCAATCGAGGCTCATCGATTGGGACCACGTGGCAGAGGTAAAGGAGGACCTACTAGCGAACCCCCCCGATGGCCGACTGCAGCTTGTGGTCTGGGACGACAAAGGAATGGGATTGTTGCGACGGAGTTCGATCAACATAATTGGCTACGTGGCCTGCCCTGTCTGATGTGCCATGCTGTTATATTCACTGGGATCCCTATGGGTAATAGGACCCCGACACGGCGTTGCGGCGTGTGAGGCAATTTGCAAGGATGTGACAGCAAGAATCGGCGAGGTCGAGGAGTGGATGACCAACTTTGAGGTGGGCATCATCAAGTTTGATACATCCCTTGAGATCAAGCGAAAGCTGGCTGGACAACACAATAGGGCGCAGCACAGAGGACATGAGAGCAGTGTACCCCAACTGTGCAACGATTTCTTACAACTGGCGGCCGAGGACAGACAATGTAAGAAGACAGTTGTCACCTTGATGTGTGAGGCAATGGTGGGGGCGGGGCTGACTCGGAAATCCGGCAACACGAAGACATTCGTCAAGCAAATGAGGCCAACTGCCCATATGGCCTTGAGGTGTCGTACCACCTTCACGGGCGCACTCGGCAAGATGGTGGAACGCAAGCAGGTGATTACCCTTTATACAATGTGATGCTTTGGTGGAATGCAACCCGAAAATTTGTGGCGCGTATGCAACTACATGGCCTCGCCGATGAGTACAGTACCGGGCTTCCAGAAGCTGGCAAAGGAGCTCCGCGTTGGGGAATTGTGGTGGTATCACTTTGGTCATCCCGGCATGCCGGTTGAGCGCATCCACCCTTGAAGATGTATGTTGTTGCCTTGTAAACCCTCTGCCTTTTGTTGTGATTCCGATTCAGTGGGCTGCCGCGAGAGGGAGCCTAGATGAAGTGTAACGACCGATTTGAGTGTGACACCAAACAGTTTGACTCTGCTGGGCTCTGCAGAGCCCAAGGTCCCATGCGATGCAGATTGACTGGATCTAGGGAGACGATGTGCTTGTTGGAAGTTCCGCAACTCCACTGCTAATGACTGGTGCAACCTTGCCTGATGATGCCCAAGGAACCCCCCCCGCCCCCCAAGACACCCCAAAATTTACCATTTTGTTCGACTAGGCTTTGCAGAGCCCAGGTCCAACACAATGACCAATTTCAGCCGTCAAGTTACCAAGTGGAGGGTAATAGGCTCTGCAGAGCCCATCATCCCATGGGATGCCAATTGACTGGATCTACAGAGACGATGTGCCCGTTGGAACTTCCACAAATCACTCCTGATGACTGCCGCAACCTTGCCTGCTGATCTCCAAGGACCCCCCCCCAAAAAAAAACCCTAGTTCACCATTTTGGTCATGCTGCGCTCTGCAGAGGCCAGGTGGAGCACATTGACCAATTCCAGCCGTCAAGTTACCAATTGGAGAGTACTGGGCCCTGCAGAGCCCAGGATCCCATGGGATGCCAATTGACTGCACCCACAGAGACACTATGCCTGTTGACCTGTTGGAACTTCCGACTTTCACTCCAGATGACTAGAGCAACCTTGCCTGTTGAGGTCCAAGGAGCCCCCCCCCCCCCCTAGACACCCCCCTAATTCACCGTTTTGGTCATGCTGGGCTCTGCGGATCCCAGGTGAAGCACATTGACCAATTTCAGCCGTCACATTATCATCTTGTGAGTACTGCGCGCTGCAGAGCCCAAGATCCACTGGGATGCCAATTCACTCGATCTACAGCAACGTTGTGCCTGTTGAAGCTTCCGCGACTTCACTGCTGTCGACCGGTACAACTTTGTCTCATGATGTCCCGGGACCCCCCGACCCCTGCACACACGCCCTTCATTTGCCAATTAGGTCATGCTGGGCTGTGCAGAGCACAGATGAAGCACATTGACCAATTTCAGCCGTCATATTACCAACTTGGCAGTATTGGGCTTCGCACAGCCAAGAATCCCACGGAATGCAAATTTGCGCTGTGCGAGATTGCTGTGACTTGGTGGATCGATGAATTGTGTTGCAACGTGCCCTCCTCTATGGCTCCTGTGCAGACAGGCACTAAGACTGCAGTGGCTCGCATCTTGAAGAAGTTCAGTCACCGTCTAGCGAATTTTGGTGCATGGCACGGGAGCTGTGAGTACAGCGAGACGATGCTGTGGCCAGCGCTCTGGGTGCCGTTGAAGGCAGGTCTGTGGGTAAGCGATCGGGCAGATTTCGAAGCACATCGCACACTGCTTGTGAGACCGCTGTGGAACCCGGCTGTTGAGGTGTCTAGTGGCGAGGTGGCAAAGGTCAATGTCGGCAAGGGATCAGAATCTGGAGAAATTTGGGCGTACGATGGATCAGTGACCGCAGTGCCCAACGAGATCAAAATTGTGAGGTACAATCTCGTCATTATTGAAGTCCCTCGGCGAGGAGGGTGGATCCCTGGTGCGCAGATTGTGCGTGTGCTATCTCAAGGGGTACTTGGCGCCTTTCATGGACACCATGGGGATTTGGTCTCTGTGGAACAACACTTACGTTCCCCATTGGAAGATTTGTGCCCAACAGCTTTGCGCATCGCTGTCTACCATCTGGGACGCACAGAAAAGCCGTATTTGTTCGGGCAATCAACTCTGTTGCTTGTGAAGACCCATGGGCTGGGCCCGGCAGTGCCGCACTTCCTCACACAAAAGTCGTTAACCGAAGGTCTGTGGCTGGGTTCGGCTATCTTGTGGTGGTCGGGGAATTTCTTAGGCGTCACAAGTTGCCCGCCCTCTAGGACCCCCTATACGCACGATGTGAGAATATTCCACATTTCTAGTTTGACTATGCTATTTGACATATGTGACCAATGTTGTTACCAGCGCTGTGTGACACCCACTTGAAATACGTGTTGATGTGTTAGCCTTGTGTATCCACTTCTTCTAGTTTGCCGTATTTGACGTTTTTCTAAAGCTGGCCAAAATTGAGGCGAGCTTTTGGGTAACACTGCAAACAACTATGTGTATATGCAGTTTTTGACCCTTCTGGCCGAAAATTCGGCTAGCTTATGGATCGCTCAGTGAATAGGTATAGTCCTTCTCATTTTTCTTTGAGTTGGCTGAAATTTCGGCCCGGTTTCTTCTCTCTTCACTATTCAAGCACTCATATTCCAGTTTTTTGTCGGTCTGGCCGAAATTTCGGCCAGCATTTCCTGTTTTAGCAGATGTAAGCAATTGTTTCCCCTGCGAACACAGCTGGCCGAAATGTCGGCCCGCTTGCAATGGTCACTGTTCATAGGTATTACACCTTGCATTCCTACATAACTGTTTTCTTGTCTCAGCATTAATGTCTTCTGCTATTACTGTAAATGTCGTGCATGCTGCAGTTACTGGTGCTTTTGCTACTACAGCCAAGGGCTGTTGCGAAATGCATTACGTGGCGGGAATTTGCAACGGGGTTTGCAATTCTACCTTATGTTGCGGAAGAATTGCAGGAGCCGGCATTCTATGGCGCCGTTCAAGGCTGCCGCCACCGAGAAAAAGCTCCCCGGGATGGTACTTGACATTTTTGTCACAGTTCCATGCCATGTACTGCCTGCTCCGTCGTATGGCCCTCCCATACTGTAACTCCGGGTCTTGTTACAACTGGGCATATTATGTCCTGCCTGCAACGCCGTAAGGTACGAGTCCTTGGTCAGTGTAACACTAAGCAGCAGTGCTTTCACCATTTTGCCGGACTAGCAGCACACAAGTTTTGGAACACCATGCACCGTAGGCAAGTTTGTATATGGTTTGATAACCTGCGGCGTTGCAGGTCGGGAGCTGATCCTCATTCACCCGACTTAACCCTAAACTGTACAGTTGTTGCTATTTTGCACACTACTGCCCTGCCTGCATACCCGGGTCTGCCGGAGCTGGCCGAAATTGAGGCCAGGGTACCAAAGGTTGCAGATGACATCTTTCGCTCACATAGAGCATTGTTTGATCGTATTAATGTTGCCAACCAAGGTATTCAAAGAGTTTGGGTTCGTGCTCCTTTAGATATTGCCAGAAAAAAAGTTCGTTCCCTCAATTGGAGACCCTTTTTCCTGTTTGAGCTCCGCTCTGGCACACACAAGGAGCTTTTGCAAATTGTGGTTGATCTGTGTGGAACACCGCGCCAGCCACTGTGTTCCGCTGCTTGTGGACATGAAAATACACTTTGCACTACTTAAGTTGTGTTATGGTGCCGCTTATGTACCGTGGAATGTACCGCAATGTTGGGTTTTTGTTTGGTATACGGTGTGTGGCATAGCTATAACTACTACGTTGAATTGATCTATAGGGCCTTCTTGCCGTTCATTAAGTTTTTGGAGCAGAGGAATACCCTTAAGGTTGGGTGTATCCTCCCTCGCAAGGTCAAGGTCATCCATATGGAGAGAACCTTGCTTGGACTCATGCTAGCCACATCGTCCAATCGAGGCAGACTAGATGAGCATGTAACTGCCCTGCTGAGTAGCCAGCGGGATTTGACACCCATTCATCGCAAGGGTGTGCATATGTTTTTAGCCCTTAAGGCTTTGCTGTACACATACTGTCCAGTTGCTTTCAGCATTGGGACACTGGTGCGTGAGTGCAATTGGGAGGGCCGGGGGGCAGGTTCCGGGATCGTTGCCAAGCAGACATTTGAGACGTCCCTGCTGCTCATGCTGAACGTCCTAAAGCCCGAGGAGCAGTTAGCCACGGAGTATGTGAAAACTACTGCTGTTGCTCTTCCGTTTTGGAGTCAGTGGCATTCCTCCTCCCTAGGGTGTATCCACTCTGAGGAGTTGGGCGAGGCACTTCTGAGTCGGTTCTCAGCTCACTGTCATCGCAACCCTGCCTGTACCAGTGTCCAACAGTCGTCTAATTTGTTTCTGACCCTTCCCCTTGTCCAACCGGGGGAGAAAGTTTTGCGTGGTGTGCTGACTGCGAGATCTGTGGCAATTTTTTCTGCCAATCGGAAACAATTCATCTTGACAACCCATACACAGAGCATGCCCATATGTGTTCCCGTTCCGGACTATACAGTTGAGGTGAGAAGTGTGGATGCAGTTGATGATCTGTCTTTCCTTGGTACCATGTCTAGGACACGAATCACCACAGACCGGTTGAAAGTGGTTCCGTTGCATGCAATGCAAAATCTGATTGCACGTACCAGGGTTCTCGAGGGTGTTGACGATTTTTTACAAACAAAAGCACCCGCTCGCCCTGCTGCCTAACAAGGGGTATTGCGTACTGCACATGCTTCAATCCGCGCTGCCAACCATGCACCGTTTGCTGCTCCTGGTGGGATTGCCTTGCCCCCAAAGCCCCCCCTCCCCCAAGCCCCGAGCCACAGCCCCCCCAGTATCCCACCCAATCCAACCTCGGGTAGTGCAGGCCCCTGCCCCTGATGATTCCATTGACATTGATTCTTGTGATAGTGACGGGGCGATTGATTGTGATGCAGACAACGTTGCCTCCTTTGAAGCCTTAGATGGCGCGGAACACATCGGTGTGGATGCCTAGGACTGGACTGATTTCTGTCTGCAGCTGTGTATGTCACTGTGGTATGGGTGCCGCCACGCATTGCCAGCGACTTTGGTGTGTCTGTTCTCTGTTTTGTGTTTTTCTGGTCGAAATTTTGGCCAGCCTCTCGGAATTGTATTTCTGCATAGTGGTTTAACCTGCAAAGCAGTGCAGGCCGGAACTTCGGCCACATTATCAGATTTTCATATCACGCAGTCCATTTTGGTCCTTTTTTGGTTGAACTATGCTTGTTATTTGCCATTTTGTAACGGTTCCCTTCATGAAATGTTGTCATGTAGCATCTTAGTTTATGACTGAGCCTAGAGGAGTATCACAACACATGGCTGTTTTGCCAGATGGTGAGCCTGCAGAAGACAATGCGCAATGTCAAGTGCAATCCCAGTCTCAAGAGGAACAGGCGAGCACAGAGGGACTTCAAAAGAAGCCCAAGGCCGCACCAAAGAAAAATTCAACATCCTCCATCAAGTTACCCGATCGGGTTACGTCAACGACGAAACCGAAGGTTCACTGGGACCGGATTATTATTAACCACGACCGAAACTTTGGGCAGGTCCGTAGGATTTCCGATGATCGCGTGCAGCGCCGCTACGACGATGTGAAGGCAGCCCCGCCTGTGGATTACATCGAGGATCTCCTTTTTTATAAAGTCACTCGTATGTGTGTTGTTGTATTCGTCTCGATAGTACGGTTTTCGTGTCTCAATTTTCAACCCTGCTATTTCTGATATTACTGTCGCGCAACCACTCCCTGGGTTCTGTTGGGGGGTCAGCATGTGCACACTGCTACCCAAAAACACAAGACGGAATTTGAGATGAAAAATATTGAGACTCCGAATTGGACCGTGGTATTTGGTGATTATGAAGTCAAACAGGATTGCCCCTTGCGGACTAGGCGCCGCCTTGCAGGCTTACATCAAATTCTGACCACTGCTGGCTCGGCATGCACCACATCGGAGCGAATGTCCTTGCTTCTAGATAGGCTCGAGGATGAGGATGCCAATACGTACACCATTTTGCATCACATTACTGTTATCCTTGAAGAGTGTGGTGTTACTGCCGCAGAAGGCACTGTGGTGTGTTTCGTTTTTTAATTCAGTTCTTTCGATCGACCTGGCCGAAGTTTCGGCCAGCTTCTCTGTTCCACACGTTCTCCTATGCAGACTGCTGTTGCCAAACGGTGGGGTGGCGTTGGGCGATTGGTGAAATTTGTCGGTATTGCTGCAGTAGACGCCATGGCAGCCATGGAGAAGCGTGGATTACATCCCGCACTCAGCGCGTTCAAGGAAGCGGAAGGCATCACACTTGACCGACTTCGAGAAATCGTAGGTTGCATGGATGGGACAAAAAGTACCCTACCTCGTCTCAAAAATTGTAAAACGGGTAAAAAAAGGCCCCGATGTGGTCCTGGCACATACTTCATCTCAAGGCGGTTACCAATGGGTTTGTCAACAACACCAGAGGTATGTTTTGGTCAAATAGGGGTTTGTATTCGAATAAATCGACCGACCCAGCCGAAATTTCGGCCAGTTTGTGTGTCGTTGAATCATTGCACAATAGGATTCCACCACCTGTCTGCAGCTACACTTGGTACTATCGAGATGGCCAAAAGGCAGTGCGCTATTGCATCACACCTGAAGGTAGCCTATGGCAGCTGGACCTGGACTGAAGAAAACCCTTGGCCACCTTGGTCAGCAGTAATTAAGGCACCTCTTTGGAAGGAACCCAAATATGAGGGGATGCGGGGATTGTTGTAGAAACCTCTTGCTAAGCCTATTTGTGAAAAATTTGATGCTGGTTTGGTTAGTATCCAGTGTGCTAGGGAGTCCGTCGTTGAAACATGCACACACAAACTCATTGCAGAGTCAGGCCGTGTTGAACTGATGGCAATGCGTTGTGGAGTCCTTGTTCCCAGTATCATTAGTGCATTGCCCTTTGCTGCTTGCGTCATTGAGGTGCCCCGCCTCCATACAGCTGGTTTGCATAACCTGGTTGCGCAGCTGCTCCTGTTCGGTGTGCCTCTGTTCATTGCGGGTCTGTCTGCTGATGTGAAAGCCACTGTTGCTGCTTTGAAGGCCGCTGTAGCTGAGGATATGTATCAGTGTGATGTTTCAATTCACAATTTGTCAACCAAGACCCCGTTGTATACTTCCAGTTCCCATCTGGGTTCCATTTGTACTGCTACCGCCTTTGATACCAGGATGCCTCGTTACGTGGCTTATACTGAAGGGCCCATGTCCTCTGTGCTGCCTGTTGAGATATTTTCGTATCTTTTCAGCCTGGTTCCAGTCCCAAAACGGGCAGGCAATTGGTTTCTGCTTTGGGACTCTGTCTCTGCATTTTGCAAGCATGATGTCAACCAAGTTTTCCAAGGACTGTAATGTTGTGTGTGCCCTTTTGGGTGAGGAGACTGCTGTGGCTGATGAGTTTGTTCAGTCCATCAGAGCGGCTATCACCAACGCCGACACCTGCCCCCCCCCCCCCCAAGTCATGGGAGGATGTGTACCATGACTTGGGGGTAGGTTGTCCTATGGATTGTTCCGGAGTTAGGTATGTAGATGAGGACCAGGAGGAACAAGATGGGGAATCAGAGTCGCAACCAGAGACACACACCCCAAAGAAGAAACCCAAGACTGCCCCCGCCCCCTCACCTAGTGGCACGCAGTGCGCTCAAGCCACCCCAGCTTCTTCCTCAGGCACTGTGGCACTGTGGCAAAGGTATGAATGCTTTTGTGAATCATTTTTCACCACGCCGGGGTGGAAACGCACAGTCACATAACTCTGCCATTGCCAAGCTTGCTGCTGCAGCCACTGCCAAGCCTCATGCTAACACAGGTGCCAAGAAGCCCCGTGCATGTGGTCTGTGCAAGCGCTAATGCCAGTCCTAATGCTTATATTGCCCGTCCGTATGAAGTCTGTCCCAAATTTTGGCCAACATGCAATCTTCAACATTCCTCATCTCTTATTTTTGTGTTTCTCCACAGGCACTGCAAAAGCCTGTTTTGATTGCTCAGGTGGCAAGTATTTGCTTGTAATTGAGTATATTACATTGCACACTATGTTGAAATGTCACTGCTCCTGCGTTTTTTGCTCCTGTCTACTGTCATAGGTACCCACTTCAGTGATCATATTTCGAGTTTCGATGGACCTGGCCGAAATTTCGGCCGGCTTAGGCTTGTGTGCCCAATAGGACCATGTGTTTTGACCTTTTTTGAAGAGATTGCCGAAATTTCGGGGAGGTTGGTGAAAATAGGAAATACAAGTACATGCGTTGGGGATGGTTTTCTGTGGGCTTCGATGAAACGTATGTTTGGGGTTCCCTTACTTGTGGTGCATAGGGGGGGTTGTGTGATCACCCTAGAACAAAGGGGAAAGGAAGAATAGTCAGCCCCCCCCCCCTTGGCATTGGAATGCAGTGGTCTAAATGTAAAACAACACTATATTTTGGTGATTGAATGTGCTTATTTTGAAATTTTGTGTGTTGCCAGAAATGCAAACAATGGCATATATTTCAAATACACGCCTTGTTTTTGCATGTTGCCACCAAGGGGGTATGGATACCCAAAACAAAACACCCCTTTTCACATACTTTTCTCCTCACTACAACATGGACTTCCGTGGGCCATAGCGCTTGGTGGGGGGGGGGGGGCGGGCAACTTGTGACGCCAAAGAATTTGCTGGAGGACCCCAATGACGACTCGGACGTCATGCACCTCGATGTTGATGCATCGCGCTGCTTGTGGGCCCTATACTACTGCCGCCGCCCCGACAAGATCACTCTGGGTTGTATTCCCTTGCCTGTCCCGTTGAATTGCGCATGGGGTGTATTATCTAATGGTCCCTACAATGCAGCCGATGTGGTGAACCCGCTGAAGACAAGCGTCCGGAAAGGGGACACCGAGGAGGATGTTCAGTGGCGGAGTGTCATACACTGGGCAAGCACAGACCAGCCGCTGTTCCAGCAGCAGGAGTAGCTGGCGCGGACACTAGTGATTCCGAAGTTGAGGAGGTGCCGGATCCGCAAACTCCCAAGCAAAAGGGGAAAACCGATATTCAACAGCCGAAGGAGCAGGAGAGGGCCTTTCTGCCGTTCATTAAGTTTTTTGGGGGGGAATAGCCTTCAGGTTGGGTCTATCCTCCCTCGCAAGGTCAAGGACATCCATATGGAGAAGACCTTGCTTGGACTCATGCTAGCCACATCGTCCAATAGAGGCAGACTAGATGAGCGTGTAACTGCCCTGCTGAGTAGCCAGCGGGACTTGACACCCATTGAGCGCATGGGTCTGCATTTTGTACCCACTGTGAACGGAACTTTTGAATGGGTACGCTCACTTTGCTGATTTTCAGCCCGTTTTGCCTGTTGTGCCCTGTCTTTGTGCCCGTTTGCGGTGCTTACTTCACCTAAAATTCATAAAAATTCGTACCGCGCAATTTGTAGCTTGAATAGGTCATAATGTAGCTTAAATTCGCAAATAAAATTCAAATTCGCGTTCGCATTCGCAACCTAAATTCGGGACTAGATTCGCATTCATATGTGCCTTCACATTCGCGGGAACTTCGCGCGAATATCCTTTGCTTTTCGCGTCAGCATGTTGTTCTTGTCGTATGTCTTTTGTTCAGACCTCACTTTCGCTTTTTCTGTGACCATGTCCACCCAGCAGTCAATCCCCATGTCCCAGATCGGGTCTCTCTCCCTCCCCGACCCGGCCGACGGCACCCTGGGCCACTACCAGGGCCTCGCCCTTCGCGCCGGCACCTTGGAGGAGGCCACGTACACGGGGGGCCTGGCAGTGGAGGAGGTGGTGGGGTGGGCGAAAGGGTAGGCCATGCCCCCTCAGGTGATCCATGTGGACATGCGCACCCCCGAAAGGGCGGGATGGTTTGGGAAAAAAGGTTGGGTCACTCACCTTTTCCGGGAGTTGCAGGTGGCCCTCCCGGGGTTGCGGGCCGTCCGGCTCATTCCCGCCCGCGACACGGTGGAGAGCCTTTTGGGAATCATGGCCACGCACACCGTGGGCAAGCCCAAGCCTGGCCTTTGTGCCATGTACCCCACCACTGGCCTCGTTTTATGCCCCATGAGGATGGACATGATTGCCATCAATAGCTATTTTCCTGCCGGTGAGCCGCAGGCTAACCAGTCTAACCTTCCTCTTCAATGGCAGGCAGTGCAGGCCCAGTGGTCGGACGATATGGGCATCTTGCCCAGCCACCCGACCGTGCCCCCTCTCCACCACATCCCCGTTATCACTGTGCCCACTCTCCATAGGATGAAGCGGCTCGGTTGGTATCGGGGAATCGCGGACCACCCCTCCTTCATTACGCCCGAGCCCCCCTTGCGCACGGCACCCCTGGAGGACCCCCCCTCGTATGCCACCGCTAACCCCTCCGTGAAGGCTGACCGCCCAGCCCCCCCGATGGCTCGCAACTTCGTGGACGGCCTCGGCTACACAGTCCACCGCGATATTCTTCTCGCCGAGGACTGCAAGACCACCTAGGGGAAGGTGGAAAAAATTCCGGGGGGGGGGACCAAGTTCCTCAACACTTTGACCCGGTGTTCAATGTGCAACCGGTGGAGGAGCAGAGGCAGGACCCCACCATCCCCCAGCGGTACCAGTCCAAGCCCTCCAAAACCGGGGGGCTGGCTATGTACCTGCGGCTCACTGGTGGCTAAGTGGAAATGTGAAGTTGGGGCTCATTTGGGGCTCAGTTGTGCATTGCAATGTCTTTGTGCTTGTTTGTTGTGCGTTTTGCATGCTAGGTAATGTGCATTTAATGTTTTTAGAAGTTTTAGATACTCACTTGGTCAAGGTTCAAGGTGGGGGGTACTTTTTTTGGCGACGGCTCGGTTGACTGAGCACCCGACTGAGCCGTCAGTGAGCCGTCACTGAGCCGGCTCACTGAGCGCTCACTGAGCGCTCACTGAGCGCGCCAAATGGCTCAGTGAGCGCTCAGTGAGCGCTCACTGAGAGCTAATTGGGGGCTCACTCAGGGCTCACTCAGGAGTTTCTCCCCCTTTCCGCCCTCTCTTCCCACCCTTGCTGGCCCACACTTCACCCTTTTCACACCAACATTGGTCCGCAGTTCTCACCACGTCTTTTCTCCAAGAACTTGAGCGTGCATGCACACATACATACTTGCATACATGTACCCGTGGCGACAAACATACAAACATCCAAACACACACACTTCGTCAGGGACACAAATATCCAAACATATACACACACATACACCATACACACGTCCACACACACATGCACATGCACAAATTGACAACCACATTCATTCTTGTGTGCAATTATCTTGCGTGTACATAAACACATGGCCACATTGAACCATGTGAAGTGAAGGGCTAGGGAGAGATGGTTACGGGGTTGGGGTTCGGGGATATGAACCTAACCATTTGCGAGGGTGTTCCTTGTTGCCTCATGACAATGGCACCCCCCCCTCCCAGACACACACACACACACGGGCGCGCGCGCCATGAAGCACAAATAGGGCACAGGGGATATTGCTCGCTTTTGTGAGGTTGATCATACAACAATCTTGACCTACACCATGACACACTCATTCCCCTCCGTCCTTATCCCCCCCCGTCCCCTTTTGCCATGCCTGATCCCCCCGCTTACCCCATGCCAACCCCTTCTCTTATCTTGCCTGTCGCGTCCCCTTGCCCAGCCCTTGCCATGCCTTCCCTATTTATTGCCATGGCATCGAGTGCATGATGGTGGCGGCAATGACGATGACCTTTGCAGGTATGTTGTGCTAGTGTGTGTGTTCGCGGGTGTGTGCTTGTGCCCATGCGTATGTGCGCAAGTGTGGATGGTTTGTTCCCTCTTGGTTTCTCTCATTTAGTGTGTTTGTATGTATGTTTGTGTGTGAGTCGGGGGGGGGGGGGGCTTGCTTGGATCGATGCATGGGTGAAGGTGTCCTTGTGCGTCACTGTGAGTGTGTGACTGCATTCTTTGGTTTCCGATTGTCTAGGTTTGTTTGCGTACGTGGATTCGTGAATGTGTGTACCCGCAGGTGTGTGTGTGTGTGTGTGCCAATGTGTGTGTGTGTGTGTGTGTGTGTGTTGCAGCTTTTGCGGCTGTTGTTTTGGATCCTGTTGTTGGTTTTGGTGTTGTGTGGCATAGGCTTTGATTGTGTGCGCATAACATTGTGTTTGTGGCTGCAGATGCAGGTACGCTTGTGTTTGTGGTTGTGGCTGTGGTTCTGGGCTTGCGTGAGGTTGTTGCCATGGCTGTTGTGGTAGCTGTCGTTCTTGGTGTGGTTATGGTAGTGGCTGTGGTTGCGGCTTTGCTTGTGGGTGTGGGTGTGGGTGTGGGTGTGGGTGTGGGTGTGGGTGTGGGTGTGGGTGTGGGTGTGGGTGTGTGTCTGCAAGCTGTGTTGTGTGTGGATTTGGTTGTGGTTGTGTCAGTGTGTGTGGCCCTGGCTGTGGCGAAGGCTGCAGTTGCAGCTTTCACTGTGGCTGCAGCCGTTCTTTGGGTTCAGGCTGTAGCTCTGGGGGGGGGTGGTAAAGGACTACAAAGAGGGGGGCTGAAATCACCATCCACCCCCTCCCAAAAAAGACCGCACCAAGTTTACAGTGACAGTGTACAGTGACAGTGTACAATGACAGTGTATAGTGAGAGCATACAGTGCGTGTAGAGTGACAGTGTAGAGTGCTAGTATAGAGACTTGGGCGTTGTGGCGGACGTACTGTGCGTGGGGATACATTCTATGAGACCTTGGGGAGTACAGTGTACAGAGTACAGTGTACAGTGTACAGTGTACAGTGACAATGTACAGTGATAGTGTATAGTGACAGTGTGCAGTGGCAGTGACAGCGTATAGTGCCAGAATACAGTGTACCATGTACAGTGACAGTAGATAGTGACACCATTGACCGTGTACATGGACAGTGTACAGTGACAGTGTACAGTGACAGTGTACAGTGACAGTGCACCATGAGTGAGCCCTCACTGAGCGCTCACTGAGCCATTTGGCGCGCTCAGTGAGCGCTCACTGAGCCATTTGGCGCGCTCACTGAGCGCTCACTGAGCGCGCGAAACGGCGCAGTGAGCGCTCAGTGAGCGCGCCAAATGGCTCAGTGAGCGCTCAGTGAGGGCTCACTCATGGTTCACTGTCACTGTACACTGTCATTGCACACTGTGTATTGCACACTGCACACTGCACACTGTGTATTGCACACTGCACACTGCATACTGTGTATTGCACACTGCACACTGCACACTGTGTGTTACAAATTGCACACTGCACACTGCAATGCACACTGCACACTGTAATGCACACTGCACACCCTGTAATGCACACTGCGCACTGTGTATTGCACACTGCACACTGCACAGTGCACCGTGTGCAGTGTGCAATACCCAGTGTGCAGTGGCACAGTGCACACTGCGCAGTGCACCGTACACTGTACACTGTCAATGGTGTCACTATCTACTGTCACTGTACATGGTACACTGTATTCTGGCACTGTACGCTGTCACTGCGGACTGCACACTGCCACTGCACACTGTCACTATACACTGTCACTGTACATTGTCACTGTACACTGTACACTGTACACTGTACACTGTACTCTGTACACTGTACTCCCCAAGGTCTCATAGAATGTATCCCCACGCACAGTACGTCCGCCACAACGCCCAAGTCTCTATACTAGCACTCTACACTGTCACTCTACACGCACTGTATGCTCTCACTATACACTGTCATTGTACACTGTCACTGTACACTGTCACTGTAAACTTGGTGCGGTCTTTTTTGGGAGGGGGTGGATGGTGATTTCAGCCCCCCTCTTTGTAGTCCTTTACCACCCCCCCCCAGAGCTACAGCCTGAACCCAAAGAACGGCTGCAGCCACAGTGAAAGCTGCAACTGCAGCCTTCGCCACAGCCAGGGCCACACACACTGACACAACCACAACCAAATCCACACATAACACAGCTTGCAGACACACACCCACACCCACACCCACACCCACACCCAAAGCCGCAACCACAGCCACTACCATAACCACACCAAGAACGACAGCTACCACAACAGCCATGGCAACAACCGTACGCAAGCCCGGAACCACAGCCACAACCACAAACACAAGCATACCTGCGTCTGCAGCCACAAACACAATGTTATGCGCACACAATCAAAGCCTATGCCACACAACACCAAAACCAACAACAACATCCAAAACAACAGCTGCAATACACACACACACACACCTGCGCGTACACACATTCACGAATCCACATACACGCACGAACCTAGGCAACCAGAAACCAAAGAACGCAGTCACACACTCACAACCACTCACACACAAAGACACCTTCACTCACGCATCGATCCATGCAACCCCCCCCCCCCCCCCCACACACACACACAAGCAGACATACAAACACACTAAATGAGAGAAACCAAGAACGAACAAACCATCTATAGCTGCGCACATGCGCATGGGCACAACTACACACGCACGCAAGCACGCACACACGCACCCACACACATAATATCACAACATACCTGCAAAGGTCATCGTCCTTGCCGCCACCATCATGCATGTGATGCCATGGCCAAAAAATAGGAAAGGTGGGACAAAGGGGACGGGACAGGCAAGAGAACAGAAGGGCTACGCACGAGGGAAGCGGGGGAACGCAGCATAACGAAAGGGGAGGGGAGGGGACAAGGAGGGAGGGGTATCAATGTGTCATGGTGTAGGTCACGATGGTTGTATGATCAACCTCACAAAAGCGAGCAATGTCCTTTGTGCCCTATTTGTGCTTCATGGTGTGTGTGTGTGTGTATGGGGTGGGTGGGTGCCATTTTCATGAGGCAATAAGGAACACCCTCGCAAATGGTTAGGTTCATATCCCCGAACCCCAACCCCGTAACCATCTCTCCCTAGCCCTTCACTTCACATGGTTCAATGTGGCCATGTGTTTATGTACACGCAAGATAATTGCACACAAGAATGAATGTGGTTGTCAATTTGTGCATGTGCATGTGTGTGTGGACGTGTGTATGGTGTATGTGTGTGTATATGTTTGGCTATTTGTGTCCCTGACGAAGTGTGTGTGTTTGGATGTTTGTATGTTTGTCGCCACGGGTACATGTATGCAAGTATGTATGTGTGCATGCACGCTCAAGTTCTTGGAGAAAAGACGTGGTGAGAACTGCGGACCAATGTTGGTGTGAAAAGGGTGAAGTGTGGGCCAGCAAGGGTGGGAAGAGAGGGCGGAAAGGGGGAGAAACTCCTGAGTGAGCCCTGAGTGAGCCCCCAATTAGCTCTCAGTGAGCGCTCACTGAGCGCTCACTGAGCCATTTGGCGCGCTCAGTGAGCGCTCAGTGAGCGCTCAGTGAGCCGGCTCAGTGACGGCTCAGTGACGGCTCAGTCGGGTGCTCAGTCAACTGAGCCGTCGAAAAAAAGAAACCCCCCCGGTCAAATCCTCTTGGCCTAGGGATTGGTGTCCCTTTGGGGACATTCCAAAACCCCAACCCAACCCCGAAAGCCACAACTTTTCACATGAAACCCCTTGAAAAACACCACTTAGCCCCAAATGAGCCATTTTAGCCCCAACTGAGCCCCAACTTCACATTTCCAAGTGAGCCGCAGGTACATAGTGCCCTTATTAAAAACTTTCTTAACTCCACGCAGGACCGTGTCCCCGATCTGTTCCAGGACTTGTTTGAGATGCCGTGTTCCCTCATCGTGTCGGGTGCTGAGTCGGGGGACCAGATCCCGCACACGGATGTCTCCACCGCCCCCGACATGCTCCCCTCCCTGATCGCCACCCCTCCAGCTGCCACATCTCCAGCTTCGTGGCCCTCTCCCCCTAGTACCCCCTCAACATCCAGGCGGGAACGGCGCTGGTGGAGGCCACGATGGAGAGGTGGTACGAGCTTCTCCTCGAACAAGGGGAGGTCCTCGTCATGGTCAACACTGCCCGGCACCACGGGCTCCCCTCTCCCCCCGGGCAAAAGATGCAGGGGGCACTGTTTAAGCAGTGGACCCCCGATCGGCGTCATTCGGGGGTTAAGCCGTCCCGGGAGGTCGAGCTTCCATGCGAACGGGGGCTGGGTCCGCAGCATGGAGAGGGTGGTGATGGGGGGGAGGTCTGACGGGTAGGCCGTGGCACCGGTTCCTGCCACCGGGTTTGCGACGTCCACGGGGTCGGGGCCCGGGGCTGGAGGGGGGGCCGCGGGAACGGCCGGCCGGATGTCGGCGGGCGGGGCGCCGGCCGAACTCGAGGGCACGTCGAAGGACACGTGGCCGCCCGTGCCCGTGCCCATGCCCGTGCCCGTGCCCGTGCCCGGCAGTGCAGGGGCACTGGTGTGCCCGGCCGGGCGGAATCGCTTCTGGGCGGCCACGGCCGCTCGGGGGTCGGGCAGCCAGCAGTGCCATGGCTCCTAAGAAGGAGATGAAATGGAAAATTGTAAATATTCATGTGAAATTCGCGCGAACTTCGCGAGAAATTCGTGAATGAGCATATCCGAATGCGAAGCACACAGTTGCGAACTTCGCGCGAATACGTGGTAGAAAACAATGCATACCTCACATTCACACGGGCAAGTCACAGTCCACGTCCCCTTCTTGGCCTCCTTCGCCCGCTTCCACTTTGGGACAGCGCGCAGCAGCCGCTAGGCGGGGGCGTGGCGCGTGGGGGGCAGTATAGCCCCAAGTGCCCATGCCACCTCCGCGTCCCCGTTCGTCGAGTCCGCCTTCACCACCTCCATCTCATACGCCCCGTTCCATAGGAGGATTTCCCCCTCGCGCACGGTGACGGGGGAGATGCCGTGCGCGGAGCGGGAGAGGAACAGGGGATGGTGTGTGCACACCGGGGGGCCTGGTTGCACCTCGGGGGGGCTGAAGACGTCGTCCACCACGTCACGGCTGGCCAGCCCCATCCGAGCCTCCAATCCAACACCCAACAGCAACAGTTGCCCGAACGTGGGCACGTCCTCCCCCACCCCTCATTCTAGCAGGCCGAGGCAGTCCTTGAGCTCCAGGGGGGTGGGGGGGTCCAGATGCGTCGTATAGGAGTTCGTGGCGACAACGTGGGAGATCGAGGTGGAGACGCAGGATGGGGCGCGGGCGCCGCCCCTCAAAATTTCCTTCCCCTGCGCCATCACCCACCCCAACTCCGGGGGAGGTTGGAAGGAGGGGGAGAGGGTCATTGCCCTCTACGCATACCGGCTGCGTGGAGGGCATTGGAAGATGGATTGTTGCGTGCAGGGTAGGGCGGGGGTGCCGGTGGGGCAGCTGAGGCGGTTGGCAGCGTTGGCGGTGACGGGGGTGAGGGGATGGGGGGACCGGGTGGAGGAGCACATGAGCTACGCCTGGCTCCAAATGCTCACCCGGGCAAAGGAGGAGCAGCGCCGGCATTTGGGGGAGGTGGGGGGAGTGGTGGACGTGGATGCGGAGGAGGGGGAGGGGGAGGGGGACGATGCCTCCTCCGTGCGGAGCTCCAGGAGCGGCGGGTCCAGGGGCAAGTTGGGCCGGCCCCGCAAGGCCCCCAAACTTCCTGCCAAGTCGGGGGGCCAGCCCCCAAACTGCCCGCCAAGTCGGGGGGCCAGCCCTCGGCTGCAAAGCCCCCGCCGGCAGCGCACGTGGACGCGTGGGTGGGGGCGCAGGCGGGGGCCATGCCCGAGTGGCAAAAGCGGGCGGTGGCGGGGAGGGGGGGGTTCTCCTGCTGCGGGGCAAGCTCCAGGAGGCAGAGCAGCGGGCGCAGGAGGCGGAGCGGCGGGGAACGGCAGCGGAGCGGGAGCGGGACGTGTTGCGGGCGCAGGCCCGCAAACCCAAGCCCAAGCTGGGGCAGCAGCATGAGGTGGGGGGAGCGGAGGGGGGGGGCAGCGGTGGGGGGGGGGGGGGGCGGGGTGAAGTACCTTATGGCGGGGAGCCAGGCCTTGAAGTCCCAGGCAGAGAAGGTGAAGGGGGAGTTCTGAGCAATGGCCGCCACCGCGCGCTTGCTGCTTGGCCAGAAGGAGGGGGGGCTGTCCTTCGAGTCGGTGGTGCCGGGGTATAAAGCTGCCTTGGACAGCCATGATGCCGTTGAGAAGCGTTACCCGGGGGACGCCCTGGTGGAGGCCGCCACTAACCCTGCCTTCAAGTCCCCCACGCCCGCCGAGGCCCAGGGCTCTGGGAGCTCCATAGGCACTGCAAGCCCGTTGTCTCACCCTGCGAACGGCCCTTTTTAACCCTTGTAAATTACACCGGGGCCAACCACTGTCCTGAACATGCTGCGAACTTCGCGCGCACTTCGCGCGAATCCTTGCAAATGCGCGACCGACCCAACCGACTAGCGTCCTGGGGTTTTTTGCGAACTTCGCGTGACCTTCGCGCGAACTTCACGCGAATTTATACAGTATTTGTGTTTAATAGTGGTTCCTAACACATGGGCTGTACAAAAGTGTTGTACAAATTTTTTGTTGTGCGGTGGATGCCAATGGGGCTAACTTTGTCTGACTTTCTTGACTTTCATAATCAACATGCATTGCCTTTTGCCTATTGTCAGTGTTTTTTGTCCTGGGACGTGGGAGTGGCGACAAGGGGAAGAAGCCCTTTGCCCATGTCAACTCCAGGCAGCACCAGGCCCGCCGCTTGAGGACATTGCAGGAAGTTGTATCGGGGGAACTAGGAGCCGAGTACCTGGTGAGGCACCTTCCGGACACGGGGCAGATTGTCCTCACGCCAGTAGACGGGGGGGGGGGGGGGGAGTGGTGCTCTACCCACTGCACCTTCCATGTGGGAGAAGACCGTCGCAGCGGTGTGGCGCATCCGATCGTTGCACCTGTCCAGGACGGAGGCGCAGTACCTCACTCCCCATTTAGTGGAGGGAGTACCATGGGAGGACGTGTGGGTCACCATGCAGCAGCTTGCGCAGCCCGCATCGGAGGGGTTTGTAGCCAAGACGGGGGATGACACGGAGCTATACGGAGCCTTTTGCCCGTTACCGGCGCGGTTGCAACACTTGTACTGTTGCCGACCGGTTGAACCCGCCCACGTCCAACAACCGGGCAATCCAAGGCTGCATTGGATGCCACCAGCAGTGGACGGCACGTCGCGGCACGAGGCGTCCTTCGTGCATTGCACCCTCGGGGGTACCCGTAGCCCCGATCAACTAGCAAGTTGGTGGCTATTGGGGGGTAGTGAGGAGTGGTCGACCTTGTACGCGGCTGCTCAAGAGGTTGACTTCGACCAACAGTTGTGGGATGCTAGTAAGGTTGTCTTCCAAGACACTTCCGGTGTCGACCGGGAAACACTTTTCTTCCTCTGTGCCGATGGCAAGGCACAAATTTTAATGGCCAATTGTAAAAAATTTAAAGCCGAGGCTCCACGAGCCATGGTTTGTTGGGTTTGCGGCCGCAATAGGCCAGACTGCCTTGCCAATTTTGGGTTGGAAGCCACCATTGATGGGTGGTGGGAGGTTGTGCTCCCCATGGGAGCCATATATAGACACATCCCAGCCAAACGTCGCATTCCCGACTATGGGTTGCACGGGGTGCTGCGGGTAACTTTTTGTGGTATTTCCGGCATGAGGGATCCGGTGTCGGCTGCCAATGGCAAGTCCGCGGCGGTCGTCGTCCGCAATTTTTTCCAACCCATCCTAGATGTTGCCCGCATGGCAGCCAAGACGGTAACAAAGGGTAGGAGGGCAAAGGGCAAAGACACCGCCAACGCAAAGGGAAACGTTAGGCTACAGTGTGCCGCAGTTGTGCAACTCATGCGCACCCAGACGTGGGAGGCACTCATTGCCGTGTGCCTTGAAGAGGGGGGAATGAACAACAAGCGGGTGGGGGGAAAACCATGGGGGGATGTTTGTAGGCAGTGGTGGGACAATTTTGCCAAGATGTGTATATATGCATGGCGGACCTCTTGGCTGTCCGGGGCAGACCTAGGAAGGTTACGTGACTGTAGCATAGCAATGGGCAAAGCCCACTTACTCTTGGAATGGCCTAAGCTGTTGTGGTCACGTTTGTGGATTGCCCACATGTATTTTTTTGCCAGCCAATGGAGAAATCTCTCCCAATTTTCATGCTTCACCATGGAAGGCAGCCACCGTAGGTTCAAGCGCATGTTGCGCAACAGCGGGGGCCTGAGCCTTCTGCGTGGGCGGCTAGGTGTGCAAGTTGTCGTTGACAGCCACGCCATAGACGACAGCCTCCGTGCGGAGGGGTGGGACGTCACAAAGAGGTCCATGCGTGGGCAAGGCCCGGTGACCGTACAACAATTGGCTAGGCGGGCCCGCCAGAGGGCCCTTAGTGACCTCAACTATGTACATACCCTTACGAAACGTTTCAGACGCCGCAAACAGCGCAAACAACGAGCATAGTACGTTTGGACAATTCATGGCCGGCGAAGTGGATGTGCGTGTTATTGTGAATTTATGATGTGCATGCATACCTGTACGCGAATTTGGGACAAATTCGCGCGAATTTTTCGCGAATTTGTCCCAGATTCGCATTCGCAAGTGTCGCAGCAGACACAGGCGAACGGCACAATACGAATAGGGCATTAAACGGCTACCATGGCCACGCAGTGTATGGAAAAGGGGTGGGTTTTTCTCGCAGGGACCTGTATTTTATTTTTTTAGAATTTTTGAAACCATATCCTCCATTCCAACCCATTGAAAAAGGCCTTTTTCGGACAAAATAGTTGTTTTGGGTACCCATATTCGCTCTCTCATTCAAAAGTTCCCTTAACGGCAATTCGCAAAGGGTACAATGTTGTCAGCCCTTAAGGCTTTGCTGTACACATACTGTCTAGCTGCGCTCAGCATTGGGACACTGGTGCGTGAGTGCAATTGGGAGGGCCGGGGGGCAGGTTCTCGAGCACTTGAGATGTCCCTACTGCTCATGCTGAACATCCTAAAGCCCGAGGAGCAGTTAGCCACGGAGTATGTGAAAACTACTGTTGTTGCTCTTCCGTTTTGGAGTTAGTGGCATTCCTCCTCCCTAGGGTGTATCCACTCTGAGGAGTTGGGCGAGGCACTTCTGAGTCGGTTCTCAGCTCACCGCCGTTGCAACAATACCTGTACCATTGTCCAACAGTCGTCTAATTTGTTTCTGACCTTTCCCCTTGTCCAACCGGGGGAGAAAGTTTTGCGTGGTGTGCTGACCGAGAGATCTGTGGCAACGTTTTCTGCCAATCTGAAACAATTCATCTTGACAACCCATACACAGAGCATGCCCATATGTGTTGCCGTTCCAGACTGAAAAGTTGAGGTGAGAAGACTGGATGCAGTTGATGATCTGTCTTTCCTTGGTACCATGTCTAGGACACGAATCACCACAGACTGGTTGAAACTGGTTCCGTTGCATGCAATGCAAAATCTGGTTGCACGTACCAGCGTTCATGAGGGTGTTGACGATTTTTTGCAAACAAATGCACGCGCTCGCCCTGCTGCCCAACAAGGGGTATTGTGTACTGCACATGCTTCAATCCGCGGTGCCAACCATGCACCGTTTGCTGCTCCTAGTGGGATTGCCTTGCCCCCAAAGCCCACTTCTCAAGCCCTGAGCCAGAGCCCCACCAGTACCCCCCCTAGTCCAACCTCGGGTATTCGAGGTCCTTGCCCCTGATGATTCCATTGACATTGATTCTTGTGATAGTGACCGGGCGATTGATTGTGATGCAGACAACGTTGCCTCCTTTGAAGCCTTAGATGAGGCAGAACACATCGGTGTGGATGCCCAGGACTGGGACTGATTTCTGTCTGCAGCTGTGTGTGTCACTGTTGTATGGGTTCTGCCACGCATTGCCAGTGATTTTGGTGTGTCTATTCTCTGTTTTGTGTTTTTCTGGCCGAAATTTCGGCCAAAGTTGTTGTTTGGCCATATGTGTACCCCCGGATTACAAATGACATACGGTTGTTGTCCAAATTTTGGCCCGCCTCTCGAAATTGTATTTCTGCACAGTGGTTTAAGATGCAGAGCAATGCTGGCCGAAATTCCGGCTAGGTTATCGGATTTTCATGCCAGGCAGTCCATTTTGGTACTTTTTTTGGTTGAACTATGCTTAGAGGAACAGGCGAGCACAGAGGGACTTCAAAAGAAGCCCAAGGCCGCACCAAGGAAAAATTCAACATCCTCCATCAAATTATCCGATCGGCTTACGCCAACGACGAAACTTAAAATTCACTGGGACCAAATTATTGTTGACCACGACCGAAACTTTGGGCACGTCCGTAGGATTTCCGATGATGGCGTGCAGCGCCGCTACGACAATATGAAAGCAGCTCCGCCTGTGGATTACATCGAGGATCTCCTTTTTTATAAAGTCACTCGTATGTGTGTTGTTGTATTCGTCTCGATAGTACCGTTTTCGTGTCTGAATTTTCGACCCTGCTGTTTCTGATATTGCTGTTGCGCAACCACTCGTTGGGTTCTGTTGGGGGGTCAGCATGTGCACACTGCTACCCAAAAACACAAGACGGAATTTGAGATGAAAAATATGGAGACTCCGAATTGGACGCTAGTATTTGGTGGTTATGGAGTGAAACAGGATTGCCCCCTGCGGACTAGGTGCCGCCTTGCAGGCTTACATCAAATTCTGACCACTGCTGGCTCAGCATCCACCACATCGGAGCGAATGTCCCTAATTGTGGATAGGCTTGAGGATGAGGATGTCGATGCGTACACCCTTTTGCATCACATTACTGTTATCCTTGAAGAGTGTGGTGTTACTGCCGCAGAAGGCACCGTGGTGTGTTTCGTTTTTTAATTCAGTTCTTTCGATCGACCTGGCCGAAGTTTCGGCCAGCTTCTCTGTTCCACACGTTCTCCTATGCAGACTGCTGTTGCCAAACGGTGGGGTGGCGTTGGGCGATTGGTGAAATTTGTCGGTATTGCTGCAGTAGACGCCATGGCAGCCATGGAGAAGCGTGGATTACATCCCGCACTCGGCGCGTTCAAGGAAGCGGAAGGCATCACACTTGACCGACTTCGAGAAATCGTAGGTTGCATGGATGGGACAAAAAGTACCCTACCTCGTCTCAAAAAAAATTGTAAAAGAGGTAAAAAAAGGCCCAGATGTGGTCTTGGCACATACTTCATCCCAAGGCGGTTACCAATGGGCTTGTCAACAACACCAAAGGTATGTTTTGGTCAAATAGGGGTTTGTATTCGAATAAATCGACCGACCTAGCCGAAATTTCGGCCAGCTTGTGTGTCGTTGAATTATTGCACAATAGGATTCCACCATCTGTCTGCAGCTACACTTGGTACTATCAAGATGGCCAAAAGGCAGTGCGCTATTGCATCACACCTGAAGGTAGCCTATGGCAGCCGGACCTGGACCGAAGACAACCCCTTGCCACCGTGGTCGGCAGTAAGTAAGGCACCTCTTTGGAAGGAACCCAAATATGAGGGGTTGCGGGGATTGTTGCAGAAGCCTCTTGCTAAGCCTATTTGTGAAAAATTTGATGCTGGTTTGGTTAGTATCCAGTGTGCTAGGGAGTCCCTCGTTGAAACATGCACAGGCAAACTCATTGCAGAGTCAGGCCGTGTTGAACTGATGGCAATGCGTTGTGGAGTCCTTGTTCCCAGTATCATTAGTTCACTGCCCTTTGCTGCTTGCGTCATTGAGGTGCCCCGCCTCTATACAGCTGGTACGCATAACCTGGTTGCGCAGCTGCTCCTGTTCGGTGTGCCTCTGTTCATTGCGGGTCTGTCTGCTGATGTGAAAGCCACTGTTGCTGCTTTGAAGGCCGCTGTAGCTCAGGATATGTATCAGTGTGATGTTTCAATTTACAATTTGTCAACCAAGACCCCGTTGTATACTTCCAGTTCCCATTTGGTTTCCATTTGTGCTGCTACCGCCTTTGATACCAGGATGCCTCGTTACGTGGCTTATACTGAAGGGCCCATGTCCTCTGTGCTGCCTGTTGAGATATTTTCGTATCTTTTGAGCCTGGTTCCGGTCCCAGAACGGGCAGGCAATTGGTTTCTGCTTTGGGACTCTGTCTCTGCATGCTGCAAGCATGATGTCAACCAAGTTTTCCAAGGACTGTAATGTTGTGTGTGCCCTTTTGGGTGAGGAGACTGCTGTGGCTGATGGGTTTGTTCAGTCCATCAGAGCGGCTATCACCAACGCCGACACCTGCCCCCCCAAGTCATGGGATGATGTGTACCATGACTTGGGGGCAGGTTGTCCTATGGATTGTTCTGGGTTAGATATGTAGATGAGGATCCTGAGGAGCAAGATGGGGAGGCAGAGTCGCAACCAGAGACACACACCCCAAAGAAGAAACCCAAGACTGCCCCCGCCCCCTTACCTAGTGGCACGCAGTGCGCTCAAGCCACCCCCGCTTCTTCCTCAGGCGCTGTGGCCCCTACTGGCAAAGGTATGAATGCTTTTGTGAATCATTTTTCACCACCCTAGGGTGGAAACGCACAGTCACAGAACTCTGCCGCTGCCAAGCTTGTTGCTGCAGCCACTGCCAAGCCTCCTGCTAACACGGGTGCCAAGAAGCCCCGTGCATGTGGTCTGCGCAAGCGCTAATGCCAGTCCTAATGCTTATATTGCTTGACAGCATGAAGTCTGGCCGAAATTTCGGCCCACATGCAGTCTTCAACGTTTCTCATCTCTTATTATTGTGTTTCTCCACAGGCACTGCAAAAGCCTGTTTTGATTGCTCAGGTGGCAAGTATTTGCTTGTAATTGAGTATATTACATTGCACACCATGTTGAAATGTCACTACTCCTATGTTTTTTGCTCCTGTCTACTGTCATAGGTACCCATTTCAGTGATCATATTTCGAGTTTCGATGGACCTGGCCGAAATTTCGGCCAGCTTAGGCTTGTCTGCCAAATAGGACCATGTGTTTTGACGTTTTTCAAAGAGCTGGCCGAAATTTCGGCGAGGTTGGTTAAAATAGGAAATACAGGTACATGCTTTGGGGATGGTTTTCTGTGGGCTTCGATGAAACGTATGTTTGGGGTTCCCTTACTTGTGGTGTATAGGGGGGGTTGTGTGATCACCCTGGAACAAAGGGGAAAGGAAGAATAGTCAGCCCCCCCCCCCTTGGCATTGGAATGCAGTGGTCTAAATGTAAAACAACACTATATTTTGGTGATTGAATATGTTTATTTTGAAAAATTGTGTGTTGCCAGAAATGCAAACAATGGCATATATTTCAAATACACACCTTGTTATTGCATGTTGCCACCAAGGGGGTATGGATACCAAAAAAAAACACCCCTTTTCACATATATTTCTCCTCACTACAACATGGACTTCCGTGGGCCATCGCGCTAGGTGGGGGGGGGGGGGGGCATCTTGTGACGCCTAATAATTCGCTGGAGGACCCCAATGATGACTCGGACGTCATGCACATCAATGGTGATTATTTCTATCAAGCTGGGCTCTGCAGAGCCCAAGCAGCAGGAATTCCCTATTTCAGGCCCTGTTACTACCTGTTTGCCTGTACATTGTTGTGTTGGTGTACAGCACTGTATTATTACCCCTGTTTTTAGTGAATTTCTTGTTTGTGGGCTCTGCATAGCCCAGCCTTTCAAAAATGCTACTTTGCACCCTCCTTTCATACAGGTGTTGTTCTTTGTTGTTATAGGGTACACCTTCTTCACAGGCGGTCCATGTAAGGTCATCATTGCCGTCACAATACTATGACTGCTAAGAGAACCGCAGCATGTGTTGTTGACAAATACGTGCTCCATTTGCGATATCAGACTGTGAAACATAGTTTTATGGCGGGGCTGGTCCATTTTCCGTTTTTCAGACCTCCAAAATGGGAAAAAACAATGGCTGCGCTCGTATGATGTGGGGGGCCAAAATGGTGCCTTTTTGCTGCTTTACTCCCCTAAATTGCGTGTCGTTGCTCCTCCCCATACACCCTGGCCGGGAACAACCCCTCCATTACACTTGGCTATGCAGCAGAGAGGCTAGGCTCTGTGCACGACATGAATTTTTTTTGAAAAAACGAGAGGGGGCACTATGGGCCTCCTAAGCATTTTGTCTAGGTCGATTTCCTATGCGTACGGCACACTACATGGATGTGCTGGGCGGTCTTGGCTGCCAGCCTTTCAACAATCTGCCAGATTACCTTGCATGCTTGTATGTGCGGGCGCATGGTGACACCATACTTTCATGTTTCCAGAAACAATGAGATGATGGCAAAGGTACCTTCTGGCCCTATGCTCCTCGCATACGCAGTCCAGTTGATATATGACATTTGTACAATTTCCGGGCACCCACACCATTCACCGCCGCTCCCAGCATACGCCAAGAAGCGCAGCAAAAAAGTTGCCGTGTGCAACATTGCCGCTGTCATGTACAATAATCATGCACGTGGCGTACCGGAGCTGGACCCTTGGCGTGCACCAATTACTAGCTGCCACGTTGTGGTGCAATGTGGCCCACCGGCCCACCTGGCAACGAGCGGGTGAGTGGGTATTGTGCAATGAGTCACCTCAAGGTCAGCTTTCCAAGATTGTGATGTTGCCGCGAGGTTAGCATTTCCGCAACAATGTGCAGCCTATAGGCCATGAGCATGGGGTTTTCACGGTTGTGTGCCCTACCCAGCCCCGCAGCTGGGTCCCAAGTAAACCCCCCCACCCTCCCGCGCAGTAAACAGCAACAATAAGTAGCTGCAATGTGGCGACAGGCTGAGTCGGTTGAAGTTCCACACGAGCCACCTCACTTTGACCCGCGACCATGTGTCAACTAGTGGTAGTGGCAGATGTGCTAGTGCTGGTCTTTAGGGCCTATGTCGCAATGTCCCGCACTGGGAAGTACGTGCCGTAGTAGCCCAAGCAAGTTCCCTTGTCGCCGCCGTGACAACGTGAGCACCATGTTTGGTGCCCAACATCTGCCATGCAAACATGCAAAGTGCACTCTTTCTCTTTTTTGCTCCTTTTGCATTAGAAACTACCGTGTTTGATGGGCAATTCATGGTGATTGGCAATCACACAACTATGGTTGATGCAAGAGGTGCTACCACTGTGCGAGGCGCTCAGCATGCTCAAATACACAGACATGCTTTACCAACCATTTGAAAGACATTCAAAAGATTTTGGATGAGGGGACATCAATGCGTAGAGCACGCTGGGCATCATTTCATTCCCTGTCCATCGCTATCCTAGATGCTATCCCAGACTTCCCCATGTTGCATGCATTGGACTTCCCCGTTGGGTCCTTGAGGACATGGGTTATGTACCCGTGTGAGCCCCCCTCTTTTTGAGGAGCCCAATGCAATAGGGGTTATGAAGCTGTTTTTATGTTGTCACCGGTGCTGTTGAAGTACTGGGTAATATTGTAGGGACATAACCTGCAGCTCTTGAGACGTGTGGCATTGTACTAATATGGGACTGGTTTGTGCCTTCCCAATAATGATGGGGCACACAAGGGCTAGGTACATGCCATTGTGCTTTCATTGACAGAAAAAATGCTACATCCATGGCCAGCAACTTTTTGCTCATTTGTGATGTTGTGGTGTGGTCCGAAGGCAGGTGGACTTTTCGCCCCTTGCAGACCATGGGAACATGTTCCTCCTCATGTCTGGACAACTGCTAATATAACTAAAGACGCTTGCAAATGTAACCAATCAGGCACCAATGGGAGATGATAATGGGAAGCAGGTTGATGTATACACTTTGTGCTGCCAAAAGCACACCAACACGCTTTGTGGTAAATGTTATGTGGATTATTGTGCAAAATGTATTGCCCAGCACATTTGTGGACAAAACTGGGTATGAAGCACAATCAATGTCACATTTCTTATGTGATTTGAATTTGCACATTTGGTGTTGTGTGAGGTGCATCGCTGGGACAGTTGATTTGACTGGTAGGGTAGTAATCTCTGGTCTGATTGAGGGCTGCTATCGGGGATGGTAAATCAGGGGCTAAGGGGGGAGCACTTGACGCGGCACGAGCGTGGCGTGGATATTTAGCCGTCTTGCCCGACCAAGCAGCCGTAGATTATCTGGTAGCTATGCTGGAAGAGCTATAATTTCCCTCCGCTATTTGGACAAGGATAGTAAAAGTCGACAATCCAGCAAGGAGACCCCAAAGTAGGGTGGTGGTTGCTCCAAGGGGCCATGTTATGTATTTTCACCTTCGGACGTGATGGATAGGGCAAGATGGAGGGATGTTTACACGGGTCTTACAAGGGGTTTACAAGGGTTTGCTCTCCTTCCGGCATTCCGGGTAACCCGCCATAAAAGTAGCGCGGTGCAGAACAGTTACACAAAAGTAGCATGCACAGGGCACACACCACGCAAACAACCCCCCCCCCCCCCCGTCCAACAGGCATTGATCTGATTTGCACTGCAGTGCAGCAAGGCAAACCGATACACTGAGGGAATTGTAGCGATGACCATATGCCTGTGACATTGGGGTATATGCGAGCTCTGTAGTCGTTGCTTCATGGCCAACAGTCATTTGAAAACAGGCTCTTTTGGTCTTCTTCTGTGTTGCATTTGGCAATCCATTTGGTGTTGCAATCTCCAATGTGTGTGAGTCAAAAACGACCGGAAGCAAAGAACTTTCTGGAACGGCCATTGTGCAATAAACAGGACGCATCCTGGAATGATGCTTTGTTTTCTGTGGGTTCCACGATTTACCTTTGAAGCAACACGTTTTGCATAAAACGAGCTGAATGCTGCGTCTACTATTGGCTCATTTGTTACATGGCCCCTGCTGCAGCCCATTTTATGCATGCTTTCCAATCTTCAAGCCAACAGTTCACAGTGCTTAGTTTGCGGTGTACACTTGGCCAAACCTGTTCCAGCATCTGCATGTTGATTGTTATGTATCATTGGAGTGTCAGGTGGACATCAGCGTATCTGGACAAAACAGCAAAAGAATATTGTCCAGCATCAATGGGGAATTGTGTAATGAAGTGTTGTGGGGATTTACCTGTGGGACGGCTTAAATTCCACTCGTTGCCCTAGTTTTGTTTCCCTCTTCGGCATGGGTAAAGAGTCCACGTCCGCGCCAGTACAGAACGCATACGTTCTGAGCACCGTCGAGTGGCTGGGGGTTGTCAATAGAGTCCAGAACGAAAACAAAAAGTATGCGCCCCCACTCTGCACGTGCCCGTGCCCTCTGATGTGCCCTTGTACATGCCACAGGGTCAAATATGCCCATCCATCCCACAAGAGGCCCTGTTGCCCGCAGGTTCCGCTGGATAGTCCGACGCCCGACGGGCGCCAAAGGACAACTTCTTTCAGCGTGCAAGACGACGGTATTCTGCACCAGATCTGCGCCTGCTCCGGGGCTCCTACAGGAACAAGAGTGATATGTTAGTGCGCACAACCTCCTGTCGGCAATGCAATGCAGACCCTCTGGTCTCAACCCCGCAGTGCCAGTCGATCAGTCTGCCAGTCGGCGCTACCGACGGGCACCACGGGACCGCCAAAGGGCATTCCTGCGGCAGGCAGAGGACGAGCACACTTAGTGCTGTTGGGACGCCCATTGGTTTGGTCCGGCATGTGCTGAATTGGTCGGTGTGGGACAAAAGGCAAAAGGATCAGCAGTAATGCATTTCCGGGAGGTCCGGAGATCCCTTTCTTCAAACATTTTTGGGTGTCCGCATGGCATTCACTATTGACCAGTTGCATGGACACGGTACGTCGCATTGATTTGGAGCAGCACCCTAACGCAGTGCCCACACAGTGCAACCAAAAGGCAGGGGCATGCCCCTCTCTCCTGTCCCGCAGTTGGCAGTGCGCCATGCATGGGCCAACGCCCACGGGGGCCGTCACTCAAGTTTGTGTGCTCCTGCGCTCAGATTCCGAGAGGAGCATCACTCGCTGTTTCACGGGGAGAAGCCCGGTGTTGAGAAGAAGCGCCAGGGCAGGGCGCCTCCGCCCCCACTGCGAGAGGAAAAGGTCCAGGTGCTGGTTGTGCGCACTGTGCCCCCGTTGGAGGGTGACCAGGGGGACGGGCTGGGGCGCATGGGCAGTGCGTACCAAGGGAGGCAGCCTGTTCGAATCCAGACACCCCCCCCTCCCCTCCAGGCCCCTGAAATTTTCGAACCCGTCTTTCTCCAATTTGAGATGTTGAGGGAAACTGTGGGCGCCAAAGGCGTGGGAAATTTTTTTGGGGGGCCTCTTGAGGGGGAATTTTTTTTACCCCATGTGTCCATACTCAAAATGATCAGATTTTTGTCGAGAAATCAAAAATGGGTGAAAACCACAAAAAAACATTTCGACTTCCGACCCGACCTCTGAGGCTGACCTTGGCTGATGGGAGCCTGAGCTGATGGGCAGTTTTTTTGAAAAGGTTTTTTTACCCCACTTGTGTATGTTCGAAATGATTAGCACGTTATGGGGATCATTTTGAGGTATGTATGTTGGGGTATCCACCGACACCCCTTCGTGACCCCGGCAGCTGACCGGCCGACCCATCTACCCCCCACCCCCCCCCCCCTTCGGGACGCCCAAGAGTTTTCGCACACGGTTGAGTGTCAATATTCGAACAGGCCGCCCCCCTTGGTGCGTACATATGTGCGCGCGTCCATGTCTGTGCACGTGCACGTGTAGCAATGGTATTGTTGCACGTCTGACATGCACTGACTCAGCAATGCGCCTCGGTGCCCAGGGGCGTCTATCACACGCTTTCAGGGGGACTGCTCTGACCTGCAGCAGCTGATGGCCCAGAGGGAGAAGCGTCTGAAGGAGCTCAAGAAGCAGGAGAAGCGGCAGAAGAAGTTGCAGCAGAAAGCGGCAGCAGCGAGCGCCTCTGAAGCTGCTGCCGCCTTGGCCAACGCAACCGTGGCCCTGACCCCTGCTCCGGTTCCACGGCCAGTCCAGGGCAACGCCTGTCAAAAGGAGGAGCTGCAGCGGGAGGTCGCTTCATCCCCAGGCCCCAGTGACAGCGAACAGGTTGTCCGTCTTTGCACTCAGCCCCCCCCCCCCGCCCTTTGTGCGTTTTCAAAAGTTAATGTTGCCATGGAGCAGCCCAACAAACAACATTTCCCCCATTTCCCCCACAATCCATGGCTCAGTGCAACGCAGCGGGACAAGATAATCATTCTGAGTCATTTGTGTTGGGGTATCCCCCGCGTTCAGTCAGATAGCGGGGGGTTAGAAGCAGCAGGACGGTGTGTTGCCCCCTCGCCGCCGTGTTTGTACGAAATGCCATTGAATTGTGGCCACTTGTTGTGGATCATGAGCCCCAGACCCTTCACCCTACTCTGCCCAACAGGGGGCAAAGCAGCACAGGATAGGAAATGCGGGGTCGTAGGCTGTTTTCCTCAGCCTCAGATGGTGAAATGCTTTCTGTAATCCTTTCACCAACAAATGGTAAACCCCCGCCCCGAATACGAGGATGCGTGTCTTGTTATTCATTTGTGTCTTCCTGTTTTGTGCATTTTATTAATCTGATTCTGTAGGGTGTGGGATGCTCCTTTTTGCCTTTGTGCTCCAGTGAAGTCTGACATATTGTCGAAACATTTGATCCTTTTGTTGTGGGTGCTCTGCACGTAAACTTCGCCGCACATGCCTGTGATCTCTTCTCCCCTGCCCTTCCCACTCTTGAACCTTGCAAAATGCTGGGCTGGCCAGTGAGGTGCTAGCAGTGATGCAGGCCCAGAATATCACAGAGCAAAGTCGCATGAAGGCCATGGTCTCTGGCCGGCATAACGGGGATGGCCGACATCTAAAGGTAGCACTGAGCCCAGCAGGAAGATACGTCAGGATGACCTGAACCCTCTGGACATATCATGCTGATTGTGCTATTGCCAGCAGAGACTCCTACAGGACTGAGCAGCTGGAGTTTGAGAACGGTATAGCCCTCTGCTGTAGCCCGTTCGATTTGGGGAAATTGTATTTGTGTGTGTAGCCTGTGTTTGCGGTGTCGGGTAGCCATTGGTGTGAAGCGCCATGTGGCGACCGTTTTGAGGTACATATTGTGGCCTACATCTCCAGCTCGCCCTCAACCCGGGCTTGCGCATTATAATCGGTGGTGTTGAAGGGACATCAGATAGCTAGTGGCCGGATGTATTTTGGGACCACCTCTCGACAGCGCCCCCCCGCCACCCCTCTCCCCTTGTCCACCAATAGTTGCTGGGTGTGTCGCAGTTGAACCAGCCCGCCCCCCGCCCCCGCCCCATGATTGCATGATTGTGGGTGAACGATCAGGTGTGCGGCTCTTTGCTGCACAGTCCTCCTTCAAGATGCCCCCTCTTTCCCTAACCTCCTGCTTTGCACTCGAACCCACTCGCTCCCACAGTACGTGTCCGTTCTGATGATCCAATGCCCCGGCCTTGTGCACCGACACTGCTCAGGTCCCCTCCACGTCATCAGCGGCGGTGCCGTGCAGACCTGACGATGCGTGTCCGGCCCCGAAGAGGCCCCGGCTGCACTGATCCCGCAAGGCCAAGGCATTACAATCGGCGGAGGGTTTGCGGGCTTACTGCACCGCTGCTGAGTTCAGTGGCATTCCCTGCCTCGGTCCCTCAGGGCCAACGCTTTCCTGAAGGGTACGGGGGTCGGCCATGTCTTCCCCCACGGGAGTGCCTACCCTCCGTAGATTTCAGGGGGACAGCCATTTCAGAAGTCCGCGAGATTCCCATGCACTGCCGGAAATCGAACCTGCGGTAGTACACAATGCCCAGCGTCAACGCGTGTGCCACTCTTTGCAATGGGGCTTCCACAGCAGTACTGTCCTTTCCAAGTGAGGAACCGAAAGCCAACTGATGCGGCAAAGCAGTGATGATGGAACTGCAAGCCCCGTCTTTCGAATGAGTCTCGGGAAATCGCCTGAAATGTGTGCGTCTGGGATTGCCTTTGAACAGTCAATTGTCATAGATGTGCAGGCATCGGCGGGATTGCCCGGGAAATTTGCAAGAGTTGTCTGGTTCCCTGCAGATTGGCTGCTGGGGATAGGCACGGAACAGCGGTTGGGAATTACAATATGGGTTTGCGCGGCCATCTTTGATTGCGATATCTTCAGGGGAATCCCGCTTCCCGTTGGCTCATTGCTCGATTTCCCCCCCAATCCCCCTCCGACCCAACCCCAGGGCTGCGGACAGTAGGGTGCCCTCCCCAGTCTCACAATTTGTACAGCGGCACAAAAATGAACGTGCCCCAAAAAATAACACAAGTGGACTTGTTGTCCAATTTTCCTGTGCTGTTGCAAACGTCTTGCTAGAAAAACGGCATTACATAAGTGCATAATGGTGCTGCTCTAAGAAGGTATGTGATGCCGTTAACTCCGACCAGGGCATTCCTGGTGAAGCGGGGGTGTGCAGTACTGTGCTGTCCTGTGGTCTAGTATCCCAGCCTCCACCTGTTCCATCATCTTTCGGACTGTGCATCCGTGCCCATGTGTCTCCGACGGACTGTTGTACCCAACGGGACCTGAATAGTTGGTATGCGATCTGCTGTTGTTGGTGCACGCAGATTCGCCACCGATTGCATGGCATACAGCCCCTAGGTCCCAGGGTGCACCATGAATTGGCATGGTTGTGTGCGGGTGTGTATTCGTGTCAGGAGTCACCACCCATTTCGCCCTCCACATACACCCGCCCGAGGCCCCCAACCCGTGCGCCACCCCCACACACATTTAGTACGGTTGATCGGCATCGCTGAGCTCTATTTTGCAATCTCTCATTCCCGCCACCCTGTTCTGTGTGCACACATCAATCCTCCCGTGTGAACCAAATCTTCACTAGCCTCCCCGCTTTTCAGACCTACGCTCACAATCACCCTAGACGTATCAGCCTCTTTGTCCAATTCTTTTTGCATGACCGGCATAGTGTTCTGGGGGCATTGTGTTTCTGGGGCATAGTGCTCCGTGGGCATAGCACATGCCAATGTGCCTATTGGCCTTTTGCCGAATCACTTCTTCTGAAAGTTGTTTTACAAGTCCAAACCCTTCTCCATCGACAGCATCAGCTGACCACTCGACGTTTCGTATTTGAATGTGAACAAGAGCTGTGCAAAATCAGTGATGATGACCCGGTGTTTGCCCTGGACTTCCCGGCTGGTGCTCCCATGAGAGGAAATGGATGGGACCTCCGCAGGTGTCCTCCCCTGGGATTCGGCATGCTTGCACCCGGTGTGCCTTCCCCCGTAGATGCGAGGAAGAGCAGCAAGACGAGTGCACAGCTGTTGCAGCTCCCCTTCACCTGTCCAAGCTACGCCCAGAGTGGTGACCATGGTTTCTTGTGACCCAGCGACGCTTTTTCAAAGCCACACTACCCGTAGAGATCCTATAATTTGGCAGCCAAATTCATTCGGTACGAAGTTGATGGGCAGGCCGACAAACGGCTTTTTGTGCTAAGGTGTCCCTGTGGCTGATGGTCCCCCTTGTTTGGAGGTTCTGGTGTTTGCATGCAATTTTTCTGGGCCGAGTTTTCTGTTCAAGTGACACCCCCTTTTTTCTGACTTGGGCATCTCCTGGACAAGGAAGCGCGTGCAAATGATTTCCCTTCTTGTACGTGGGATTTCAACGTCTTTCATGTCAGGTCCCTCTGTTGCACTGTTTTTCCGGGTGCCGCAAGGGCAGTGTAGAGTAACCCGCTACCCAACTCCATAGCCAGTCTCTCATACATCAGCGACTTGGATCCCTTTATTGGCTCCCTCCGACCGTCGTTTTGCTGGTGCTTGCGCAAGGGGGCGGGGCGTTAATCCCTTCTGTTGTTGCCACAGTGCCATGTATGCAAAGTACATTTAAGATCAAAAAGGAGTTTTATCACCCGACGAGGGTGCTTCATCATCCCATTTCAAAAGTGTGTTCACATACCCATGAAGGTTGTTTCTGGTAACCAGAAATTGTATATATATTGTAAAAATCGTATGTGTTGTCATAGATGCCCACCTTCAGATGTACCTGAATTTCTGCTGTTGGGTGGGACTGGGATCCGATTCAATTTTTTTTTGGCTTTGACCTTCAAAGAAAACAAGTCTGTGGTGACTGACCTGCAAATGACCTTGAACGGCTGGTAAATGAAACTGCCAGGGCTGTTCACCTCCATTTCAAGAAGGGGAGAGCAAAACCAGCCAGTTCTAATCAGAATTGGGGTATGCATCAGGGTCAGTACACTGAGCTGCTTTTAGAACACATTTCGGTTAATTACAATACTCATACCAACAGGAAGTGTTTGTGGGTACACACAACCGGATCGCACAATTGGGACGGCCACGTACTGCAGTTCTTGCGCGACACACTGGGAGGAGAGAACTACATACACTGCTAACATGGCGCCACAGACATCTACAAGGACGGTCCTCTTCTAAGAGACCTGTTGCTGGTGGGAATCTCCAGATGAGTGACGGTGGACCAGACGGACCGGATAAAATGGTAATTGACTGACAAGCAGCTGACAGTGTCCAGGTGTAAATACCGAGACACTGTGCCTTCCCTGTGGGGCGTGGCACTATAGTGTATCTCACCACCATGTATACACAAGCCACTGTCTCAAGACCTATATGACTTGGATGGTTTGGGTCTGCTAGATGCTGGTTAATTTGGGGTAGATTGTTGCTTGTCGTGCCGTGCCATTCTGCCCGCTTGACCTGATTCTTTCACCAAAATGCAACGAAAATCAATGCTGTGCAAAGTGCAATTTGATGTAGTGTGAATCAGCCACGCTGTTCACATCGAAAATGCATGTACCTTCACATTCACAGCCGAATTCACACCACATTCGCACACACATACACACACATGTGAATGAGAATGCAATTGCGAATGCATGGTTGGGCTTGGGATCAGATGCAAGCAAAAAAATGGTTCAAAGCGATGATGGCGCAACGTTGCTGCAGGGTGGGGGGTGCTCCAGACTGTTGATGGGGTAGAAGGTGCAAAGCCCCCCCCCTTCGCCACCCCCAGGGATGCCATCATCCCTAAAATGGAATGAACTGTTTTGGGGGAGAGGATGAGGTGCAAGCCCGTTTTGACCCTTCCGGGCCCTTCAAACCCAAACCCTAGCCCTTCAGACATCTTTCAAGGCCACATCCATGCTGGGGAGCCATGTAGAGTTTGCCAGAGGGCTAGCCGGCTTACACGACTTACCGCAAAAAAAAAAATTACACGACCTGACGGTTTTTTTGTTACGCGCATTCACAACGAAAAAAAAAATTACACGACTTACCGCAAAAAAAAAATTACACGACTTACCGCAAAAAAAAAAATTACACGACGTGACAATTTTTTTATACGCGCGTTTACCGCAAAAATGAAAAAATTACACGACCTTACCGCAAAGAAGCAATTACCAATTTTACTGAAAATGCATGCATGTAGGCGATGTGCCCACCTGTGGCCACGTAGTGGCCGCTAGGCCTATGTAGCCCGTGCCATGGGCCCTCCGGGCACCCCAAAATTGTCGTTGTGTAGGCGATTTAGTGGCACCTAAGGAATTTTCACATTTCGACTTTTTCCGAAACCCTTCTGTTGCCCCTAGGTTGGATTTGGGTGATCATTTGGTGACAATACGGGTACTTGAGTGTCCATGGGGACCCACATAGTGGCCACTGGGCCCATCTAGCCTGAGCTATGGACCCCCCAAAAGCTTCGAAATTGCTGTTTGTAGGTGGTTCAATGGCATTTGGTGTGTGCACAAACTGCTTAAGCAGTTTTCCACCCTCTACAGGTCAACAATGGAAAATTTTGCAAAAAACAATTTTGATAGTGTGACCACTCGCAATGATGAAATATGCTTGTAAAGCATGTTTTAGCCCCTGTTCATGTGTTGTTCACCCTATTTGGGTGGGTGGGGGGGGCTCCCAAGGGGGCCGGGGCACTACCTGCTTATGCAGTTTTCCAGCCTCGGGAGCTCAAAAATGGAAAGTTCCGAAACTGATCTTTTTGATTTTTGATTTTTTTAGCCCCTCTTTATGTGTTTTTCACCCTATTTGGGTGTCGGGGGGGGGCTCCCCAAGGGCCTGGGGCACAACCTGCTTATGTAGTTTACCAGCCTCGGCAGCTCAAAAATGGTTGTTCCTCTCCCCTCTTCGAGGTGCTGGTCGTGCTGTGCGGGCCGTTGAAGCGGCCTATGGACCTATGGGGGCCTGTGGGGACCTATGGGGGCCTATGGGGACATATGGGGACCTGTGGTGACCTATGGGGGCCTTTGGGGACCTCTGGGAACCTATGGGGACCTATGGGGACCTATGGGGGCCTGTGGGGACCTACGGGGGCCTATGGGGACCTATGTGGGCTTGTGGGGACCTATTGGGGCCTATGGGGACCTATGGGGGCCTGTGGGGACCTATGGGGACCTGTGGGGACCTATGGGGGCCTATGGGGACCTATGGGGACCTATCAGGGCCTATGGGGACCTATGGGGGCTTGTGGGGACCTATGGGGACCTATGGGGACCTATGGGGGCTTGTGGGGACCTATGGGGACCCCTGGGGGCCTGTGGGGACCTATGGGGACCTACCGGGGCCTATGGGGACCTATGGGGGCTTGTGGGGACCTATGGGGGCTTGTGGGGACCTATGGGGACCTATGGGGACCTATGGGGGCTTGTGGGGACCTATGGGGACCCCTGGGGACCCCTGGGGGCCTGTGGGGACCTATGGGGACCTACCGGGGCCTATGGGGACCTATGGGGGCTTGTGGGGACCTATGGGGGCTTGTGGGGACCTATGGGCACCTATGGGGACCTCTGGAGGCCTGTGGGGACCGATGGGGACCTATCGGGGCCTACGGGGACCTATCGGGGCCTATGGGGGCCTATGGGGGCCCATTGGCATCTATGGGGACATTTGGGGACCCATTGGCACCTATGGGGACCTCTGGGGGCCTATGGGCACCTATGGGGGCCTATGGGGACCTATCGGCCCCTATGGGGACCTATGGGTGCCCATGGGAACCTTTGGGGACCCATTGGCACCTATGGGGACCTATCGGGGCCTATGGGGTGGGGGGCATCAACTTTTTGCACACCCATTTGGACACCAACCCCCCCCCCCTTCCTCCAAGCATCGGATCTATATCAGACATATCACACATCTTGTTGTATACACTGCAAAAACAACATGCCACATCAGACATCAAACTTTATACACAATCCTGCCATGGCCCTGTCAGAACTCTTTCCTTAGGCCTGATTTTGTGTCTAGTGCCAATGACTCCATGTGAAACTATGTTATATTGGCCGAGTCGCAACTAATTGGTGGCCATGCAGAGTACTATGTGCTTTGTGGACTTGGCGTCCCATCGTTAAGGTCACTATGGGGTGCCGTACGGAACCGGCAGCTTTACATATTGCGCATGTATTGCAAAGGTTGCATTTCTTTCAATTTTTCAATTTTTTTTATAATTTACACGACTTACCGCAAAAATAAAAAAATTACACTCCCTTACCGCAAAAATAAAAAAATTCAATTTTTTTTATAATTCACACGACTGACAGCAAAAAAAAAAATTACACGTATTTGCAGCAAAAAAAAATTGCACGACTAGACGGTTTTTTTGTACACGACTTACATTTTTCACTCTCGCTTCGCATACACCACATCGCCTCGCGCCCAGTCGCCATGTGGGGGTTCTGCCAGCCTTAATTCATCAGGGGGACGGATGCCAGATCGTTGCCCCAAGCAGCACGGCATACACCGCACACTATCTTGGTCCCAGTGTTGCGGGCTCCATGGCACCGTACGTCTTTTGCTCGCTACCACCCTCTAGAGATGGTGATCCTCGGTATAGACAAGTCCCTGTTTGGACTGGGAATTCATTTGGGCAGAGCCAGGATGGGTAGTAATAGAGGAAAGCGTGGGTTTGGATTCATTGGTAAAAGTGTCTTGCCCAGTGCCAACCACGCAGATGGTGCTGAAAGGGGGCCCCACTGGTTGACTGACCACCCCATGTCGGCACCTATGGTGGGTGTAGATGTTTGTGTAGGGCGTCACGGTGGTCTTGTGCTTGGCAAGGGGGGGGCAGAATGCTTGCGGTGCTGTTAGGCTAGCATCTGCAGTGGAGCAATCATGGGCCACGGACTTGAGCATCGCCAGGTAGGGGCCGCTAATGTGGCGGGGTGCTGCACAGAGGGGGTTGTCGGGCGTTCGAGGACATTCTGTTTCAGTGGGCTGAACAAAGAAAGGTGCAGTAGTGGGCTCTGCAGGTGTGCAGGCACCGCGTTTCTTGCAACCGGGTCGGCCGGTACTTTCTCCATCTCTCGTGGCGGTTTGCAGCGGCTACATCCCTACCCCCCCCCCCCCACAATCTCCCCCCCCCCTTGCAATCCCCCCCCCCCTGTGGTTGCTTGTTTGTGTTCCCGTTTGACCCCTGTGACCCCCTCCAGCCCTCATGATATTTTGACTGGAATGCAACAAACAAAATAAGAAATTCAATTTTCCTGTTCACTCTTTTCGTTCTAGTATTGTTCTAGGGCTAGATGTTTTTGGACTATGTCACTTTGCCTGGCTGTTCTAGCACTAGGACAATATTCAGCCCTCTAGCGGGTATGTACTCCCCCCCCCATTTGCAATCTCCCCCCTTTTGTCAGGCCGCCCCCCCAGGGGGGGGGGGGGGGCAGTCATGAAGTGTTCCCCCCCTGGGAGGGGGGATTGCACCACAAAACTGTACCATAGTATCACAGTGTAAATCAGCTTTGGCGCCTTGTAAAATTTTCTTTGGCGCCTTTGGCGCCTAGTATTTTCCATGCTTTTTGGGCCAACTGACGGTTCCCCCCAGGGGCCTGGCGGCAAAGGAAACATTGTTGAGGGTTGTATCAGTGTTGGTGGGGCTTGATGAGGCTGGGTGAAGGTCCATAAGCATTGTGGAGTGTTGTTGATCCGTTCAAACGACGGCAGATGCTTGTTGAGGGTGGATCTGGGTTGGGCAGCACTGGAGAGGTCTATTACAGATTGCCATGGGAGTGTTGTGGGAAGTTGCGAAAGACTTTTAAAGGTTATGAAGGGGTGTGGACGTTTATAGAGGGTTGCAATGGTCGTGCGCTGCCCCACGCTCTCAGGTCTGTACCATGGATGCCTTAAGCCGGAAGGCCCCGAAGGAGACGGACCCACCCCCTTCACTGGTGTCATGGCTGGCGTCCAGTGGTCTGGCCGTCGGGGCTGACCTGACAAGTGCCTCGCTTCCCATCTTCTTTTTTTTGGACAAGACGATCTTAGAGATCCTGATGTACAATGAGATGCGCCGTGTGGACCTGCTCCTTGCCGCTGCGGACGCCCCGACGCCCCTCGAGCGCCTGAAAAAGTTGCTGTCGTACTACTTTTCATGCTGCGTTTTGGAGGAGTTTGGCAAGAAACCTCTGACGTCACGCCCCGGCGAGACCATTGGTTGCACGTTTGGCAGCGAGACGCACTTTCATTCGGAGCAGGTGCTGCTTTATTTCTGATTCCTGATGAAGACAACCCTTGCAGCCCAAGGGGCCATCCAGCAAAGTGGATGGTTGGGTTGCTTTTATGCGATAGGACCTGGCTTTCGATTCGTATTTGTTGTCTGCTCATTGATGAATTGCGGCTGCTTTTGGCCGCCAATGTACCACGGTTGGCGATCAGCTGCCAGCAGTCAGTTGGCAGTCATCGGTTTACCCGAGGCAGTTAACATCTGTGTACATACTACACCCAGCCACAGCGCCAGGCTGATTGCCATTTTGGGTGGTGCCCGGCCGCCGAGGCCATTTACAGTGTAAACATTTACAGTGTAAATTTTCGTAAATTGCCCACAAATTTGATGGGTGTTAGGTGTAACTTGCATTTTCTCAGTTAGTTAGTTAGAACTATTTTCTCAGTTAGTTAGAACTATGGTTTGATGGTCAAAAGTCAGAATTTGTACAATGACATGTGGCGATGGACTTTCACTTGGGGGAGGTGGGGGGTGTCCGATACAGCCCCTCAACACTGGGGAGTCCAGTCGGTACACCGCGGAATTTGTGCACAGGGTCATTTTTGTGCACAAATTCCCTGGCGTATGGACCAAACAGGTGGGTGGTGCACACAAATTACCTGGTGAACCGACCGGACAGGAAAGTTGTGCATACATATTCCCGATGTACGGACTGGACAAGGGGTTTGTGTGCACCAATTACCCGGTGTACGGTCGGCCTCTGTGTACACAAGATCCTTGGCCTAATGACCGGCAAGCGGTGCTGTGCACACAAAATGCCATGTCAGCGAACCACCAGGAAGGGGATTGGGGCACACAAACTTCCACTCTAGGGGAGTCAGTGGAACTGGGAATCAAACCAGGCAACCCTACGACAAAAGTAGGTGAGAGGCAGGCGAAGGCGCAGGTGCTTACGGCACGGAAGGTGGAGCCCCAGCAGGCGGTGCTGTGGATGCAGATTGGGCGGGATGCGCAAGTGGCGGCATGTCTGGACAGCACGAGCAGAACGGTGGAGGTGTGGGGGCCGGCCAGGCAAATCTTGGCGATGGCGCGGTATGTTGGGGAGACAACTCAGCTGATATGGTCCACTGTACAATTCTGCGGCTGGTGCATAACTATACATAGGTGTAATGTTCTGTACTGTCCGTAATGTACTGTACTGTCGCATTTTGTACTGTACTGTACTGTACTGTACTGTACTGTACTGTAATAGATTGTATGGAAGTGTACTGTACTGTACTGTGCAGTCGCATACAGTACTGATCTGTAGTGCAGATGTACCGGGGAAATATGAATTTTTTGCCAAAATGTTTAATTCCAGAGTGTTTTTTTCTGAGCGCAAAAAAAAAAACAAGAAACGCAAATTTTTTAAATATTCTGCCGTTCGGGACACAGGATTTCGCAAAAAAAAATAGATTAAATCAATAATTCGGAGAGTGTAGGGTTTGTACTGTTTGTGAACAATCGTACAGGTATGATGCAAGGACCCATATTGCTTCCCCCATCTGCCCCGACCCTTTCCGCCGACAGCAATGTTCTCTTTGCATTCTTTCTTCCCAACTTTTCTCTCTGAGGAAGCCATTGGACGGCGGCAACAAGCTTTGGAGCGAGCCGATAATGAGGGTTTTTGTCGCCAGTTGGTTTCACAGATTGTTAATTCTGTGGACGTTCCTCATATTGTCCCCCTCCGGCGGCGGCCTGGTCGGCCACCTGGCACTTTCGATGTTGCCTTCTTTTGCCGACGCCTAGTTGACGGTATGCTGGAATCACACATCCGGTACTTTCGTAAACAGGAGGCTTCCAAGAATGCGCTGAAGGCAGAGTATCGTAGCGGCAACATGATCAGTGGTGCTGCCTTGCAAGATGTTGTTGCTTGCATTGATGCCCACGTGCAAGCCAAATTGTCTAAGCCAAGGGCCCAGTCACCGTACCATGTTGGGGCCACTGTCATGCACACTAGGTCTAATGGTGCAAATGTACAGTGTGAAATTGTGAAAGCTCATCCTGATGGTTTCTTTGATGTATCATATGATGTGCATGGGAAAAAAGTGGTTAAACTCCGGGCTCCTCGATTCAGTCTTGCTGTACCACATTAGGGGGCCCTGAGATATGCATTTCGGCAAGTGTGCCCACTTGAGCCGACCTATGTCATTGTGTGGCAATGTTTGCAGTGGCACTCTATCTGGACTCTTGCCATATCATATGTCTATCATTCTTCTCTGGACACACGAGTTGTTGTGACCGCAAATGACCGTGTTGAACACTCCCCTAAACGGTCACTCGCGGACTCCAATTCCTTGAGTTCGGCCTGTGTTAGCCAATCCCTTTTGCGCCAGAGCGCGTGCATTCGATGCATTGATAATAGCACATGCTTCATCAATAGGAAGAATTTAACGCCACCAAAGGCCACGTCGGGTAGGTTGTCCCGCAATACGGCCACAACTCGGCCATGTAATGCACTGTCTTCAAAAAACATTTTGCCACCTGTTATATCAAATTGTCCGGCCTTGGTTGGCCGGGGAGCCAACCGCTCAGCATGCGGAATGTTTTTCACGTCATCGCAAAGCTTGTGAAGCTCCAAAACCAAAGCTTTCCCTGCGTCCCTTGCGGCACGGGCAACGTCGATTTCACCGTTTTCAATCAAATCTTTCAATGTTTCATTGACTCGCTTAACAATTGCATTCGCAATACGACATGAGCCATGCTCCACGTCACCAACGCGGTTGCATGGGCCAATTGCCCTCAAAAAAGAGCCCCACCTGCATTGGGCCGGTACAGATTTGGCACGTGCCAAGGAATCAATGCAATGGCAGCCTACCCAACATTTCCCCTTGTGATAATTGGCCGAAAGCATGGCCTTGCCATCACCTGTCAAGGCACATACACTGGGGATGCGATTCCCCAAGTGCCAAACATCCACAGTGGACAAAACATCCAAAACATCCTGATTAAGGTTTGCCTTAGTGTCAATGGCCCGGAGACAGTGCGTGTCATCCGGTCCGTCCAGCGCCCACCACGTCGCCCAGCGTCGCATGTCGCCTGCAGCTGCTACACCCTTTGACCAAACGGTCACGTGGATGTCGCACTTGGTGGCCGAGGTCTGCCACAGTGGAGTGGCATCTGCGCAAATGATAATCAAAAGCCGGTCTTGACGAGGGATGTTAGCGGTACCGCACGTCCTACTCAACGTCAGCTGGCTTTGCACTACTTCAAGGAGTGGACATACAGCGGCAGATCGGCGCGATACCACCCCCGATGAAACCTCCAGGGCCGTCGCGACATATGGCAGCAGTTTGCTACGCCCCTCCATTAATTCCCTTCGTGTACAATTGCGCTCCAATTTTAACATGTTGCGCGTGGAGAGGCTCATTTGGTGTGCCGTTTGCAAAACTTGGATCACTTCCTCGGAGACATGCTGTTCGTCGTCATCGCGCACGTCGTGGTTGTTGGACTCAATCACTATACCGTTACCGGTTGCGCGCACAAAGATGTCGGAATCTCCAGGCACGGCGCCCACAACGTCGCGAATGTATTTCCGTCTCTGTCGCCGCGCATCAACCTCCAGATCCCAATATGGGGTCACTCGAACGACAATGCCAAGGAAATTTGTGACGGCCTTTTGCATTACATTTAAAATGGAAGCCTGCCAAGAATTGAGAGGGCAGGATGTGCACAGGAAGTGCCACAGGAACCCCACAGGAACCCCCTTCCTGCACGGGAACCCCCCCCCCTTCCTGGCCAAGAAGGGTCACAGGAACCCCACAGGAACCCCCCTTCTTGTACAGGAAGACCCTTCGTGGACCCTCCCTAGACCCCTTCCTGCACAGGAACCCCCCCCCTTCCTGCACAAGAATCCCCTTCCTGTACCCCTTCCTAGACACTTTCTCCACAGGAACCCCCCCCCTTCCTGTACCTGGTGTTTCGGTGTACTGCCCCATCGGTTGCCCTCTCACACAGTCTGGTCCTCTCAAACACCGCTGTCACATTGGGGCATTGCAACCACACATGCGATGCAACTGCGTCCATGCTTGGAGAGCTTGGGAATCTCGGTGGTGCCCCCAAGGGTGAAGCTATGTGAAGCTCCCCGCTCGTGGCACCACCTTACGTGCCCTGCGCACGACGTGACTAGTATCCTACGCGACTGTCGCGCAGGAAATTAGGATCAGGGTTATGGATTATGGGTTATAAGGGTTATGGGTTAAGGTGTGGATTTTTTTTTGGCACCGCGTCGCACAACCCTTGGCGCGTTCACACAGCCATGCATGCATGCGTGCAATCTTCGGAGTGGCCTGGTCACAGCACACGTGCACTGCAACCAACGGGACGCAACTCCCTTGCAGTGTGCCACCAAGGGTTGTCTCTCCACGTCTCATGCATGCCCACACAGGTTGGCAGAACCCGAGCACCCCTCAACAGCCACCAGGCCAGAGGGACACTTGGGTTCCTTGCGCTCTCATCGCCGCCGTGCCTCGCCACTCCTCATCACTTGCTGGGGCTGGGGCCCTGGCCGTACGTCCGGTTGAGGATGGTCAACGCCCGGTCACATTCCGCAACTTTCTCCTGGAGCAGAGACTCGGCCTTGACCCTGCCTGCCTGCGCCTCGCGCGCCGCGTCGTCAGCAGCCTCCAACCGGTCTTCCGGGGCAATCAGTCGTGCCTGCATACTTGCAATGGTTGCCTCGTGCTTGACCACCTGTTCCCGTGCTTCGCGCTCCTTCTTGGTTGCCTACTCCGTGGCCCGCTCTGCCCGGGTCTTGCCGCCACTTGCGATCGCCCTCTCAACGGCATTAGGCAACACCTCCTTCAACGCCGTGCGCACGACCTCATGCAACCCAGGTGCCAGCTGCGTGATCACTGTCCCCGTGTCCATTGCCATTGGGCTTGCCCGCCCCGGACTGCCAGGTACGCACCGCTTGGAGGGGGAGTCGGGGATGATGGTCCTCTGGGCAGGACGCTTCACGGATCCCCGCGCTGCCCTGTCTGATTGCTCCGGCTTGACCTCGGCCCCAGGTTGCTGCCACAATGGCTGTGTACGTTCCTCTGTGCCGGGCTCCTTCTTCACGTGTGAGCGTCCACCCAATTGACCCTGTTCTTGCCGCTTGCGGTACTTCTCCAGCCAATCGTCAACCCCGTTGTGCACCTCAATAGGGACACCGGCATCCAAACCCGTCAGCCTTGCCAGACTCTTCAGCGTCTTAAAGCTGGTCTGCTCGCTGTACACCAAGAATGACCATGTGTTGCTGGCCTTGGCATGGCCAACAAGGCAGAAGTACTCCGCAACCACGTACGTATTGCCATGTCCTGCATGCCCCTGGGGTAGCTCGACCAGACTGTCCGTACATGCCACTGGCAACCGCAATTGCAGGGCAGCGGCTGCCTTCCCCTTCCGGACGGTCAGTGTGCAGTCGCGATACCAGAACGTGCCCCCCTGCCTGGTCACAGGACTGTGCATGTCAGTGATGGTCAGCGTCGATTGCAACACCCATGTCGGAGGATCTTGAAGACTTGGTGCTCGCCCATCCACGGTCCGTGCAGCCTCCGATGGTGCCACTGGCAGTGGGGCAGCCCGCTCCTCCTCATCGACGGACTTCAGGACCAGCCGGGGTACACGTCGACATCCGCCTGAAGAGAAGTACGGGTAGTGCCAGCGACGAAAGGGGAAAGGAAGTGGTCCAGGAAGGGGGGTTCCTGCGCAGGAAGGGGGGGGGTTCCTGTGCAGGAAGGGTCCAGGAAGGGTTTAGGCAGGGTCCAGGAAGGGGGGTTCCTGTGCAGGAAGGGGGGGGGTTCCTGTGCAGGAAGGGGGTTCGTGGGGGGTTCCTGGGATGGTTCCTGTGCAGGAAGGGGGGGGGTTCCTGTGCAGGAAGGGGGTTCCTGGGGGGTTCCTGGGACATATCCTGTGCAGGAAGGGGGGGGGGTTCCTGAGTGACATGCACATGCCACAGCCCACACACGGTGCCCAATTGAAGCCCTCCAACGGCCCTCCCCTTGCATTGCCACTGCTGCTGACCCTTGGCACGCAGTACTGACCATATATTTGCCCCATTGCATTGTGAACCCCTCCAACCAAAGGCCCTGCAATTCAAAGGGGACAGAGTGTCAACCTGCTGGCATGCACACCAGAAGGCGGGCTCCTGTGCCACCTTGGTGGTCCGAACGATCGCCCCGGCAGCCATCAACAAGCTCGGGTCCACGGGTCTGGGCTCGAGTGCCATCTCCATCCGGTACACCAAAACGTCACTGCTGTCCTCGGCAGCCCGGGCGAATCCTGCAAAGCGGCCGTTCACCACCACCAGAATGCTCCCAGGCGGCGTAACCAACAGGGCGCGGTGTTCCGATCTCGGCCAGGGCACCCACTCGCTCTCGTGTGCATGCCCCACCAGCGGGCAGTCCTCCGGCTTGGGGGTCGTGTCAGCGGGAATCACATGTCGTGCAGGCGCTGCCTCGTAATGCCCCGTGTAAAGCGTCGTCCCCTCCGATGGAATCAAACAGGTCACCATGTGCTGCAGGGCAGGGACACGACTCGGATCAGCGGCCTCGGCACTCCTCGGATCGGATGCTGCTGCTGCTACCGCTTCAGGGTCGCACTCGCTGCACTCCATCCCCGTGTGATTGCGGCAAAGGACTTGGACTCCACACCCAAAGCACTTCTCACTTGTCGGCTTCCGGCGGCATCCGTGGACTCCACAAGTGACAGCGGCCTTGTGCGCCCAGAACGGGGGGGTGATCGCGTGCGTGGTGGGGTAAGAGACAGTGTGCGTCGACAATCCACCGGACCCAATAATACGGCGGGACCCCGGTTCCGCAGCCAATGGCAGGCCACCTCCTTCATGCACCACCGTCGAGCAGATCACGCAGAGGGAAGCCCTTCTCATCGGCATGCGGTGGATGATCCAAGGCCGAGGGAACGCACGGGCAGACATCGCGACGAATTGCGCGCAGACCTCATCATCTGGATGTCCATTGACAGAGCCCAGAACACGGAGAGGGCGATGCCATCCATAGGCAATGACGCTGCTGGGAAATCTCGGTGCGGCAGTTGGCGGACGTGGGTGATGGACTCAATGTAGGCTTGCGTCATGACGTGCAGCGTCTTGCCCAAGATCGGGTCCAACTTGGCCTTCACCCGCGTCACCATGGCCGACAGGCGCGGCACGTCCCAGAGGCGGATGTGTTCCTCCCCGTCCGGATGCTGCGCCATGTCCTCCGGCTTCCCCCACACCATCTTGCAGTCCGGTGGGTCGTGAGCTCGGCCGGCAACCGGGCGGTTGTGGTTGAAGATCCGGGCCCAACGCTCCTCGGCGATCGCCAGTGCCTCCTTGTGCGCCTCCTCCACCTCATACTCCGCAAAAAAACTGCGGATGAACAAGTGCTGCAGGCCGGCAAGCTGACTGGCGTCGCTGTTCACGGCAATGGGGCAGTCACTCGGCAGCTCCAACAGCGGATCCTCGTGCGCGACAAATAGCGGCGCGGAGGTGACGGGGAGGGCAAGGAGCCCGCTGGCCGCACACGCACTCGGGACGGTGAGCGCGGGACCGTCGCCGTCCCATTCCTACGCCGAGCGACTGGAGAGTGAGTAGATGGGCAGCGTCTCCTCACCGGACTGCCGCGGATCGAAGAGGAAGAGCTTCCGCTTTGCCGCCTCCTTGTGCCACCCCTCCTTGGCGAAAGTCGCAGGCTTGGGTCTCGTAGAAGCGAAGCGGAGGGTGGTGGGCGGCTCGGCATCGACAGGGTGCGCAGCCATGTAATGGCTGTGGATCCGCGCGTGGTCGCTGGGAAGGCGGGTCAACAGGGACTCCAGCAAGGAGGAGTAGTCCGCTCCGCTGGGCCGCACATGGAAAGCGGTGATCTCGGGGTTCCGTGCGCACTGTCTCTGCAATGAGGTCTGAGAGGGCACAGGGGTCCCTGTCACGGAGGATGGACTTGGTGATGCGCACCCGGCCGATGCCCGTGCCCGGCGGCCAAGTCACGGCGGAGTTGGTTGCGATGGCCGTGTCGTGGAACGTCTGCCCCTCCGGAAGGGAGCAACCACGTGTACCGGCCGGGCCTGTGACGGCCGCCATCCAATCCCAAGCAAACGGACAAACAGACATTGCGAGAACCGGCTGCCTTGCAGGGGCAAGAAGGGCCATAGGAAGGGGGGTTCCTGGCCAGGAAGGGGGGGGTTCCTGGCCAGGAAGGGGTCTAGGAAGGGTCTAGGAAGGGGGGTTCCTACCAGGAAGGGGTCCAGGAAGGGTGCAGGAAGGGTCTAGGAAGGGGTTCCTAGGGGGGTTCCTGCTCGAAAAAAGTTGACTCCCTTGGTCCCACACCGGGGTCGTGATAGTTCCTATACGCTTCTTTTGACCCCCAAAACACCCCCCATAAGTGTGGTCCGTCACTTTAGCGGTGCACTACCATGTCATTTGGAGGGGGTTTCCTAGGCCACCCTTCCTTGGCTGCACCCCAAACCTTCTTCCGCAAATTCCGGAATGATGTGCACAATATATGTGTACACCAAACCCATAGCTTGCCATGTTGCAGTTGCCAATGTAGTGCAACCATAGCACATGTGTACTATGTCGTAGAAGGCCAAACCCTAACCAACGAGAGAATGGAAGGGCAATGGGAGGACCATGCCCCCCGCCAGTCTTCCCATCACAGTGCGGGCCTCTCGTCCAGTTAAGGTGATGCCTGCTTGGAACCTACCTCGCACAAGGCGCCGGTGCTCCCTGCTATGAGGAGGCAAAGATCCAGGGTGATATCTCCTAGCAACTTGAGCTATTACCTTCAACAACTCATGCTTGTACGGCCCAGGTACCGTCAGGCCAATAACACCAAGGAGTCCGGAGGCTCCTCCTTTGTTGCGTAATACTGGTTTTATAATACGAACTTGTGCCAGGTTGGGTACACCCTGGAACTTGTGGGAAGCACGCACGTCATTTAGACGGCCACCTTTGTGCATAAAGAATGTGGCAGCCCCATGCTTATTGACCCAGGGACATGCCACGCGCCCCTTCTGCCGACACTCTGACCACAAATGGTGGTGCTCTGCAGTCAGGCAACCAAATTGTACGTGCAGTGTCGTCGTGTACTCTGCACCACCATACTTCATGCGTTGGTTGAATTTACACGAAGGCAGGGCCTGTAGCGCCTCTGCCCGTTTGGGTAGCCACCCCCCATCAACAACTTTGGGAAGTTCCATCCACGCTATCATGTGTGTGCACCTAGGCACATGGCCTGACCTTGGGAACCAGTCTCCCACAAAATCAAGTATACGAATCTTAGTGTTTACATTGGGACGCCCCCTGGGCTGGTATCCATCGCCATACAGGCCCAAGGTTAGGGTGGCTTGTTGGGGGGGGGTCCCACCATTCCAAGCCCTTGGGGAAGCACACTTGTGCATGGAGTGTTTTACCACATGTTTGCCGCATTTGGTATGTTGTTCCAAACATTGTACAAGACACATTGCATCCCAGAGCGGGTGCCGGCTTTTTCAAATGGTCGTACAGGGGGGAGGGGGAGGGGGAGGGGGTTGTGGTTTCCTATTCTTTTTCCATTCCACTTGAAGACAAACATGCACAGCAAAGGGAAGCGAAGCATGCTAAGCACAAGAAGCACAATAGTTTGGCTGAGCCTACAAGCAGGTTTTGCGGCCTCAAGGGTTAGCATCACAATGAGAGTTGCAACATACATTCACACCACACATCAACCAATGTAGAGCCCCTTCTCAAATATTATGTTGCTGCTCAAAAAAGCAGGGCCCTGTGAGGCTTTTGAAAGAACATTTGCATGGGCTCTAGTGCCCGCCAGCAAGAGGTCATCCTCTATGCCAAATGACGATAGAGGCAACCTATAGACATGCAGATGCGCGGAGTCGCGACTCGTGAGTCACCGCAATGTCGTTGGTTGTACGCACAGCGGTCCCGCGGGCTAAATGTGTCACGTGATAGCGGCCGCGTGGAGCTCCGCTGGCGGCCCGTGCCTGCCGGCGAGGCCCACGATGGGGGCAGCGGGATACGCGATAGCTACGTGCGACGCCTCGCTAGGTTGGAGTAGTCCAAATCGCGACAGGTGTAATACAACCTACCGGACCGGACGCCGTGCGAGCTATCATTGGACCTTGACGATCGCCGCTCGCTTGGATGCTGCGGGAACGCGTGCGAAGAAACGGCAGGTAAGCACCGCCGCTTGAGGAGTCTGACTTTTTGTGCCTCTGGGGCGATCTCTGACCGCCCGACGTGCGCAGTGCGTCTCAGCGAGAGCAGCTCTTTGGGGCCTTGCGAGGTGTGTGTATGCCATGGCAGCCGGGACCAAGTTGGCCCCACGTGCCACTCAGCGCCATGCTTCCTATGGGACTGTCTTATTGAAGGAGCCGTCGTGTGTGATTGGGACAGTGAGGGCCTGACGCAGCACCGCACATGCAGCTGCAACCACTTCCGCGCGGAGCATGCCAAGCATGCCGTCCAGCCGGAGCCTCGCCATTTATTCCTCGTGCCTGGGGCTGGTATCTTGCGGTCGCAGAAGTAGACCCGACTGCGCCCCCAGCAAAGGCTGTTAGGAGAGCGGGACGGCGAGGACGCGTGTCATCCCCTATGGTGGGCACCTAGATGGGCGCCTAGGACGCGGTTATAGTATCTAGCAGCGCAATTGGGCACCAGGTGGACGCCTTCTTGGCTGCGAAGATGGTTGTTGCACTCCCTAATGATGGTGATGTTGGGAACGTGAACTACAAACAGCACGCACGCGGGCCAGAGGGTGTCCATCAAATGGGTTGCCATGACGGAGTGGACAACTGGCGGGCAACCCGTGTCGAGATCGTGCCGGTGCCACATGCGGGCCCATAGCTTTCTAGTCCCACTCCGCCGTGTGCGCGGCGAAGATCTGCTCCGCAACATCAAGTAGCTCCTGCTTGGGCATGGGCATCGCCTGGAGCACCATCTTGTCCACTAAGTACTCCCGCCACTGCGCCACCGCCGTGGCTGCTACGCTTGCATGAACTCCAGAACACCCGCTTGCGAATTTAGGATGGCGCCCAACTGCTTGCCTGAGGTGGCCTGCCGGATGGTTCGAAGGGCACACGACATGGCGCGGGTGCGGGAGCATGGCATGCATCCATGCTTTGATCGCCGTGGAGAGCTTGGAGTCTCACACGGCATTGTCTGATGGGATCCCGCCGGCATCCATAGGCGACTGATGCCACGAGACACGGAGCCCTTTTCTGCGGGCCCAGGCGGCATCCAATGCTTCCCATAACTACAGCCCGCCCGTCGTTACTATCCCGGCTACAACTGGGGTGACAGCCTGGTTCAGCAACCAGCGGAAGTGCGACGAGTCTCTCTCTACAGGGACGGGCACCACTTCCTGCGCCTTAACGGTGCTGGGTCACATCATCGGCCATCAGGGAGATGTCCTCCTTGCGACTGTACGACTCGGGGAAGGAGGACACTTCTATGAGGACCTCGGCGAACGTATGCCAAGATACCCGCGAGCACTTGTTGGCGAGTATGTTGCGATGAGATCCTGGCCAGATACAAAGCCATCGATTGCTCCGCGTCCGGCGTCATCCGCCAACCCAATACTTCCACGCGAGATCGGCCATGCTGAGCGGTGAGAAACACTGCGTTGGACGTGCGTTCGCCCATGGCCTTGGGCACAGCCCCCGGCTGACAGGCTTCAGCTAGGTCCTCGGTTGATCGAACCTCATGTCAGCGAAGGTCTTGGGGGGCATTGCACAATAAAAATTGCACACAAGCGAAGGAGGAGGGCCGAACGAGGTGGCGCACGGGGCTGATGTCCAAGAGGACCGCCCAGTACGCGTGGGCCATGGGGCCTATTGTATTGTTCAACAGGCCCAAGGCCAGCTCAGCATGGCACATTGTATGTGCCCCCACATCGATCTCGACCAGGCAGCCCGTGCGGGACTCTCATTACGCCCCGAGGCTGGCATAGGGTTCCAGCAACAGACCCGGCCCTCACTGTCACGGCATCCGTTAGCAACTCGTTGGCATTGAGCACCGGCACGCAGTTGGCTGCGCACGGTCGAAAAGCACGCCACACTGCTGCAAGGTGCACGTTGTGCACACACGGTCTCGTGGATCACAGTGACGATAGTTGCACGGCACCAGGATGATGCACGCAGGCTGCATTCGGCGCATAGTGGGGAAGCGGGCGAGGGAGCAACGCTGTGGGGCGCGATGGTGAGCCTGGGTGGCTGGGGACAGCAGGAGAGGGTGCGTGTGTCGCATAGCACATCACCAATCACCTTCGCGGGGCGCCCCCGGGGGGTGGCAAGGATGGGCCCTAAGCTGACTCGGTGGGGGGGGGGTTTTACTGACGCAGTAAGGGGGTTACTGAGTTAGTAAAGAATCATCAGTACCCCCCCTATTGGAGTATGAAATGATTGCCCATCGGTGTTTGTTGATGTGCTTCACCCACCCTACTATAAGCCCATCTGTTTGGAAAAAAACACCATCTCAGCCGTGGTTCACAAAGATAATATTGCGAGCCAAAAACCAGTATTCGTGTGGGGTGTAGTGTGTGCACAAGATGTCTCCAATGGCAGCCGCTCTTCTACCACATTGATTGCAGCATCAAAAGATTGCAAATGGGGTGATCAATGTGGTGTCTTGTATGCCGAGGTGCAATGTTGTGGTCCAATCGGAGGTGTATCATAGCAAGGTGTGTTACTCTACTTGTACGACGATCGTCGGGGGTGTTGAGGATGACGGCGGCGTTTTTTTGTGGAAGTCTCTGAAGAGTGCCCTTGTTCTGACGCACCGAATTTCGTACGCCGTGAGCCGCACTAAGACCCAAATCGGTCTAGGTTGTAAGACTTGACGACCGAGCTAGGTGAGAGGCAAAGTTATCACCATCTTGGGGTTCCAAAGTGAGAAACACATTTTAATGGAGACCACCAGCAAGGATAGACAGCAACAAGGTGCAAACAACAACAACAGAGGTACTGCCATTCTTTGGTAGGGACTTGTGCCTCAAAAGGGGCATCCAAATGGCATAGGTCCATCACCCGAGAACAATTTCGTCTCCGACTTTGAGCTATCTAGCCTATGGCAAGGTAAATTTGGTGTCCAAAAGCAACTAATGTGGTGCACATTTCAGGACCATCACTCTAAAATTTCTGTATAGTGTCCATTGGGTCAAGTGAGTGTTCGCAAGGAGGGCCATTCTTCTTCCACATTGATTGCGGCATTTTCAAAGCGAAAACGCTTCAAATTGTTTTTACGCCACCCATGCTTCTCTACCATTGTGGCCTATAGCAAAGCAAAGAAGCCTCGCAGCTAGCTTGCGCGCACACGCACCCACCAATCAAAAGCGAATCATGAAAAGTTGCACCAGTGTGTTGGCAGAGCTGCCAATTCCGCCATGGTGCCATTGGGTGGTCCACTTTAGGGTGTAAATGAGCCATTTGTAAACCTGTTTGTACAAGGGTCGTCAGTAAACCTTTGGACCAATGACCGCTCTTGCATGTAGGCGCCCCTCTTGAGGCCCTTCATCCTTCCATAGCAATTTCCATTGCCACGTGCAATATCATGACCAACCTTGGTCCTAGTCGTAACCCTTGATCACTGAGCTATGTCTTCCTATGCGGATTTTGGAACACCCTCTAGGACTCCAAGGTGAGAAACGTAAAACAACGACCCTCATGAGAGACACATACTTGTGAAAACATTTTTGGTGACAGCATGCCTCACAACCGCCATCCAAACACTTCAAAACAATTGCGGAGGAGAAGCGCATCACTTGCAGAAACTTCCGTGTGATTTGGAGCCGTATAGCCTATAATATTATCTACTTTGTGTCCAACAAAGACCATTCTCAAATTATTTCAAATCCGATCCTTCTAAAACGTGAGGCCAGTTGCCAATGTGTCAAGTAAATCTCTCCAATGAGGGCTATTGTGCTTCAGCGTTGATAGGATAATCAAATCATCGCAAATGGCTGTTCAATGAGGTATCTCTTACGCCCTGGTGCCTTGCGGTTGTCCATTGTGAGGTATAATTGAGCGGTTCATCGGTCTGTTTGCATCACGATCACCTTGGATGTTTGGGACGATCGCCACTGTTATGTAAAGTCTTCAGTAATGGCGGTTCTTCTTCCATGGCCACTTGATATGCCATGAGCAAGCTTGTGATGAAGGTCCGTCCTAATTTTAACTCTTTGTCGGCGAGCTAGGTCTGCTAGTGGAGGCTTTACAACACTTGTTAGCATGTAGGGTGAAAAATGTACTTTAGCCACAACATTTCTAACAAATCTTCAACGGCATTGGCCAATTGTCACACTCCGAGTGTCTACTCTGTGAGAGGGTGCATTTTGCCGCCAAATAGAAGCACCCTCATCAGCTAAAACTAAAAGAATATGCACAACAAGGACTACAATGAAAAAATCACAAAAAACCACAAAAACAAACGAGCAAAATAGAAAAAAATTACAACGTTGTGAAAGCAAAGGCAACAAAAACAAGTGTGGAGTGAAATCTTAGCGGCCGCAACGGCCGCAAAAGAAAATTCTTGTATGGGCCATTGTAGCTCAACTCCGGCTTCGAAGGACCTTACAATGCCCGCAACGCAAAACGCACAAACAACTATGTGACTTTCAGCTCCCTAGTTTGTGGTATCGCCCATTTGGTGTGCAAAAGTGACCATTTAGTGTATGTTTAAAGACGATCATCTTGAAAACTCATTACCATTGTTAGGCATGTCCAGTGTCTTAGGTTAGGGCTATTCTTCGGTGACATTGATTGGAGCATAAAATGATTGCAAAGGGGTGGTCAATGCAGTATCTATTGCGCCGAACTGCCATGCTGTGGTCATTTTGAGGCGTAAATGAGCAGCTTTTTCGCCTTGTTGCATGACGGGACCCTAGGACTGAAGAAGGGTCGTGCCTGACCCACTCAGAGCCCGAGCTCGGTGATCAAGTATTACGACCAGGACCAAGTGGGGTCCTAGTGTGCCTGATGGCATACAAACTCACGTGTCCTCATGGGTGACTCCTACACAAAAGAGTCACAATCGTCTTAAACGTTATTGATGATGGTGAGAAAAACACATAAGCAGCACCACCAGCACCACCAACACCAATGGCAAGCACCAGCACCATCAAGCGAAAAAAGCCTTTGGTGGGGACCTTGTGGCTCAAAAGCGGCATCCAACTCTCATGGGCACATCACTTTAATGAAGTTTTGTGTGATAGTGAGCCATGTAGCCTATGGTATGGCAAATTTGGTGTCCGATTTCAAGAATAGCATCTTAAAAGGTCAACACAGTCTCAGGTGCGCCAAGTAGGTGTCTCCAACGAGGGTTGTTCTTCTTCCATGTCAACTGGAGCATCAAATGATTGCAAATAGGTGCTCCATGAGGTGGCCCTTATGCTGTGGTCCATTTCAATATGTAAACAAGGTGTATCTTTAGCTTGTTTGCACGACGATCATTGCGAAAGATTAGGACAATGGCCACTCTGGTATGTAATCGTGTCTCATGAGGGCCGTTCTTCTTTCATAGCCATTTCGGATGAGATGAGCAAAATCATGACCACTCTTGGCCCAATCGTAAGTCTAGATCACTAGACTACACATCTCCGGTCCAAGGTAAGAAACATATTTCAGCCACAGCAAGCTGCCAGAAGCAGCAAGTAGCAACAAGTAGTAGCGGCAAGCATCGGCAAAAACAGTCACAAAAACAAGTCTGTCCTTTGGGGCAACGTGCCTCAAAGTCAGCATCCAAATTGCTCAACACAACCGCAGAGCAGAAGTGCACCACTAACAAAAATCTTCGTGCGATTTTCAGCCGCCTAGCCTATGCTATGGCCAATTTTGTGTTCAAAAACGACCCTTTCAAGCTGACTTTAAAACCGATCCTTCTAAAAATGGAGGCGGATTGCCAATGACTCCAGCCAATGAGGGCAGTTGTTTTTGCCGGTGATTGGAGCGTCAAATAATTACAAATGGGTGTTGAATGAGGTGTCTGTTAACCCATGGTGCTGTGCGGTGGTCCATTTTGAGGTGCAAATGAGCTGTTTTTCAGTCCGTTTGTATGACCATAATCTTGAATGTTTAGGACGATAGCCACTCTGATAGGTAGGGCCTATAGTAAGGGCCGTTCTTTTTCCGTAACGATTTCGTGTGCCCTGAGCAAGCTGGGAACCAAGGTGAGTCTTGATTGTAGGTCTTTATCACGGAGTTGGATCTGCAAGTGGGTGCCAACACTACACACAGAGGTAATGCATGCGGCACCGCTAGTCACTTCCTCATGGCGCAAAAACCCCTTTCCCTCCCACCCCTTCCCTCCGCCCCCCACACACCTTCCTCTCCCACCATGCCCCGCCACCCCACCCCCCCCACCCCACCTCTATTACCTCTATTAATTCTAGATCTTTGCTGCAAGCAGGTGAATGGCAATGTGCATGCACAGGTACTGCATGTAGCACTGCCAGTCACGTCCTCACAGTGCAAGGACGACCATCCGCCACACCCCTATCCTTTCTGCCCTGCACCCCCACCCCCCCACCCAACCCCACCCCACCCTACCAAAACACACCCTTGCACCATTAGTTGAGGAGGAAGGGTGTTGGGGCGGTTGTTTGGGTGGAAGCTGTGCAGAGTAATGTAGTATGTAGAACAAAGTACCGGGCAAATACGAATATTTTTCAAATACGAATATTTTGCGGGGAAAAAACAATTAATATTGAGCAAAATTTTTGTTTTCGCCACTAAAAGGCCCAAAATATAATTTTTTTGCGGTTTTTTTGAATTTGCGAGCCAAAACCTGTGTATTCCACCCATAAAATAAATTTATTTTTGCGATTAATTTTTGTCCGACTACCATTTTGCGTTTGATATTGTGTCCTCAAAGCTGCTGTTTGCTTCAAATCTTGCAGGGACCAAGCTTATCAGTTGTCTTGCGGTTGTCTACCCGATGGAAGAAATGTGTTACATGCACAACAAAGCTTGTCACAACATGACGAATACACACATAACTCTCATCAAAGCCTTACTGGACTTCGGGTACATTGCAATGGGGTGTGACCCCTTGGGTACATTGGGCATGTGTTCATAGCGCATATTTTGCCCGTCGCTTTGGCAGTTTGTACATTTTTCGCAGTATTCCGACAGAATACAGAAACCAACCGTTCAAGCGGCATCTCAAAAACTCGATGCGCGGTTGGTATCTTCGGCGACCCCGCATCAAACGCCTCGGAATGAGGCACGTGGTGCACACCGATGCGTTGAGTGTGGGTTTGCAATTGTACGAGGCGCGGCAAGGCCGCGGTGCAGCCGTTTCCAAACGACGCAAGCGGCATGTGGACCAGTGACAACATCAATGCGGTGGCACAATGCGATTCAAGCCCCAGCGAACGGATTTGTGTGCCATTGCCTCGGGACAGGAAGGGTCATAGGAAGGGTCTAGGAAGGGGGGTTCCTGCCCAGGAAGGGGTCTAGGAAGGGGGTTCTTGCCCAATAACCCCCCTAGGAACCCCCCTTCCTGGCCCGGAAGGGGGGTTCCTAGGGGGGTTCTTGCCCAAAACGGGGTTTTCAAAAACACCCCAAAATTGGGCATCACCGACTCGGGACCCAATGTCCCCCAAAGTAGGTGCATTGAAGGTGTGGTGTTTGTGTTCAAAGTCTTCGGGTGCCGTCGTAACGTGTAGGAGTAGAAAAACCCTAGGAAGGGCGGGGGTTCCTAGGCCATCCTTCCTTGGCTGCACCCCATTGCACTGCAACCCTATATATGCATGGGTGGTCCCACACTTGGTTCAACCCGCAGACCCCGATGTTATATTCTGATGAGGCAGGGGAACGGGATGTCCGGGTGGCCAAAAGATATGCCCCCGTGACTGGTACTAGGCAACATACGAGTATTGGTGAAAGTTTGAAGCATGAGCTGTATGAAAAGTTTTTGCGTAAGAAAACGAAGATGCCCACTGCCAAAATTTGGGCCCCTGTCAATCGGAGCCTTGTTTTGGAGGCTTGCATGGTAGCTACCAATGCACTATGGCAGACTATCTTCCAACGCCCGTTATGGCACTTGATGACTCGTCAAGAAGCAGGCGGCTGCAAGTTATATATGCACCCCGCAACTAATTCCGTTAAATGCGGCATTCCAAGTGCAGAACCGGAAAGTAATGTGCTTTGTGTGTATGGGAGTTGTGGTTCAAAGCGAGGTATTTGTTAAAGGGTCCAACTTGAGGTGGAAGCTGTCCAAAGTTGGCCTACCATGGCTATGAAGAGCAGGTCCCAATTTAAATCCTGTGCCGCACGGCGTAAAGATCTCAAGGGCAAGGGTAAGGGTAAAGCTGATGTGGGGGCCATCCACCGACCAGTGGATTCCAACCCAACTTCCTTTCTTGTGGTTCCTCCTTCGGAGGCGGAGGACAGTGCTGCCTCATTTCAAGGTCCCAGTGATGTAAGCGACCACCAGCGCGTACAACCAATGAGGCAGGCAAAGTTGTTGCGTGTCCCCATCATTGATAGCGACATAGAGCAACCACTTGTGTTTCCCAAAGGCAGTAGCTTAGGCGTCACAAGTTGCCCACCCTCTAGGACCCCGTATACGCGCGATTTGACAATATTCTACATTTCTACTTTGAGTATGTTATTTGACGTATGTGACCAAAGTTGTTGGCAGAGCTGTGTGACACCCGTTGAAATACCTGTTGATGTGTTAGCCTTGTGTATCCCCGTCTTCTAGTGTGTTGTATTTTACGTTTTTCTGAAGCTGGCCGAAATTTCGGCCAGGTTTTGGGTAACATTGCAAACAACTATGTGTATATGCAGTTTTTGACCCTTCTGGCCGAAATTTTTGCCAGCTTTTTGGTTTCTTGGTGAATAGGCATGATTATTTTCATTTTTCTTAGGGCTGGCCGAAATTTCGGCCAGCTTTTTGGTCTGTTCACTATTCAAGCACTTATATTCTGGTTTTTGGGTGGGCTGGCCGAAATTTCGGCCAGCTTTTCCTATTTTTGAACATGTAAGCAATTATTTCCCCTTTGAACACACCTGGCCGAAATTTCGGCCAGCTTGCAATTGTCGTTGTTCATGAGTATTACACCATACACTCCTACATAACTGTTTTCTTGTCTCAGCATTAATGTCTTCTGCTATTACTGTCAATGTTGTACATGCTGCAGTTACTGGTGCTTTTGCTACTACAGCCAAAGGGCTGTTGCGGAATGCATTACGTGGTGGGACTCTGCAAAACCTTTTGCAATTCTGCCTTATGTTGCGGAAGAATCGCCGGAGCCGGCACTCCCTGACACAGTTGAAGGCCGCCGCCACCGAGAAGAAGCCCCCACGATGGTACATGACATTTTTGTCACAGTTCCATGCCCTATACTGCCTGCTGCGCCGTATGGCCCTCCCATACTCTAACTGTGGGTCTGGTTACAACTGGGGTATTATGTCCTGCCGCCAACGCCGTAAGGTAGGAGTCCTTGGTCAGTGTAACACTAAGCAGGAGTCCATTCACCATCGTGCTGGACTAGCAGCACACAACTTGTGGAACACCATGCACCGTAGGCAAGTTTGTATATGGTTTGATAACATGAGGCGTTACAGGTCGGGAGCTTATCCCCATTCACCCGACTTAACCTTAAACTGTACAGCTGTTGCTGTTTTGCACACTACTGCCCTACCTGCATACCGGGGTCTGCCGGAGCTGGCCGAAATTGAGGCCAGGGTACCAAACGTTGCTGCTGACATCTTTCGCTCACATAGAGCATTGTTTGAACGTATTGATGTTGCCAACCAAGGTATTCAGAGAGTTTGGGTTCGTGCTCTTTTGGATATTGCCAGAAAAGATGTTCGTTCCCTCAACTGAAGACCCTTTTTCCTGTCTGAGCTCCGCTCCGGCACACACAAAGAGCTTTTGCAACTCGTGGTTGATTTGTCATGTGTGGAACACCGCACCAGACACTGTGTTCCGCTGCTTGTGGACATGAAAATACACTTTGCCCTACTTAAGCTGTGTTATGGTGCTGCTTATGTTCCCTGGAATGTACCACAATTACTGTTGGGTTTTCCTTTGGTGTACGGAGTATGGCATAGCTATAAGTATTGCGTTGAATTGATCTACAGGGCGTTCCTGCCGTTCATTAAGTTTTTGGAGCAGGGGAACAGCCTTCAGGTTGGGTCTATCCTCCCTCGCAAGCTCAAGGTCATCCATATGGAGAAGACGTTGCTTGGACTCATGCTAGCCACATCGTCCAATAGAGGCAGACTAGATGAGCGCGTCACTTCCCTGCTCAATAGCCAGCGGGACTTGACACCCATTTAGCGCAAGGGTTTGCGTATGTTATCAGCCCTTAAGGCTTTGCTGTACACATACTGTCCAGCTGCTTTCAGCATTGGGACTTTGGTTCGTGAGTGCAACTGGGAGGGACGGGGGGCAGGTTCCGGTATTGTAGCTAAGCAGGCACTTGAGATGTCCCTACTGCTCATGCTGAACATCCTAAAGCCCGAGGAACAGTTAACCACGGAGTATGTGAAAACCACCGCTGTTGCTCTTTTGTTTTGGAGTCAGTGGCATTCCGCCTCCCTAGGGTGTATCCACTCTGAGGAGCTGGGTGAGGCACTTCTGAGTCGGTTCTCAGCCCACTGTCGCCGCAACACTGCCTGTACTAGTGTCCAACAGTCGTGTGATTTATTTCTGACACTTCCCCCTGTCCAACCCGGAGAGAAAGTTTTGCGTGGTGTGCCGACTGAGAGATCCGTGGCAATGTTCTCTGCCAATCTTAAACAATTCATCTTGACAGCCCATACACAGAGCCTGCCCATTTGTGTTCCCGTTCCGGACTATAAAGTTGAGTTGAGGATTTGACGTTCCCCGGTACCATGTCTAGGACACGAATCACCACAGACCGTTTAAAAGTGGTTCTGTTGCATGCAATGCAAAATCTGGTTGCGCGTACCAGGGTTCCTGAGGGTGTTGAGGATTTTTTACAGACAAATGCACCTGCCCGCACTGCTGCCGACCAAGGGGTGTTGCGTACTGCACATGCTTCTATTCGCGCTGCCAACCGTGCACCGCCTGCTGCTGCTGCTGCTGCTCCTGGTCGAATTGCCTTGCCCCCAAAGCCACCCCCGAAGCCCCGAGCCGGAGGCCCCCCAGTACCCCCCCCGGACCCCCCCCGCCCAGTACCCCCCCCCGCCCTTGATGATTCCATTGCTGTCGACTCTTGTGATAGTGACCAGGATATTGATTGTCATGCAGGCAGCGTTGCCTCCTTTGAAGCCCTAGATGAGGCGGAACACATCGGTGTGGATACCCAGGCTTGGGACTGATTTCTGTCTGCAGCTGTGTTTGTCACTGTGGTATGGGTTCTGCCACGCATTGCCAGTGATTTTGGTGTGTCTATTTGCTATTTCATGTTTTTCTGGCCGAAATTTCGGCCAGACTTGTTGTTTTGTCATATGGCTACCCCCAGAACACAAATGACTTAAGGTTCTGGCCGAAATTTCGGCCAGCCTCTCAGAATGGTATTTGTACACAGTGGTTTGACACGCAGAGCAATGCTGGCCGAAATTTCGGCCAGGTTATCCGAATTTCCTGTCAGGCAGTCCGTTTTGGTCCTTTTTTGGTTGATCTGTGCTTGTTATTTGCTATCTGGGAACTCTCCCCTTCATGAAATGTTGCCTTGTAGCCCTTTATTTTATGACTGAGCCTGGAGGGGTATCGCAGGACATGGCTGTTTCGCCAGATGGTGAGCCTGCAGCAGACAATGGGCAATCTCAAGTGCAATCCCAGTCTCAAGAGGACCAGGCGAGCACAGAGGGACTTCAAAAGAAGCCTAAGGCCGCACCAAACAAAAAATCATCATCCTCCATCAAGTTATCCGACTGGGTTACGTCAACGACGAAAATAAAGGTTCGGTGGGATCAGATTATTATCGACCACGACCGAAAATTTGGGCAGGTCCGTAGGATTTCGGATGATCGCGTGCAACGCCGCTACGACGATCTGAAGGCAGCCCCGCCTGTGGATTACATCCAGGATCTTCTCTTTTATAAAGTCACTCGTATGTGTGTTGTGGTATTCTTCTCGATAGTACCGTTTTCGCGTCTGAATTTTTGACCCTGCTGTTACGAATATTCCTGTTGCACAGCCACTCGCTGGGTTCTTTTGGGGGGTCAGCATGTTTACACTGCTGCCCAAAAACACAAGACCGAATTTGAGATGAAAAATATGGAGACTCCGGATTGGACCCTGGTATTTGGTGGTTATGAAGTCAAATAGGACTGCCCCCTGCGGACTAGGCGCCGGCTTGCAGGCTTACATCAAATCCAGACCACTGCTGGCTGAGCATCCACCACATCAGAGCGAATGTCCCTACTCCTGGATAGGCTTGAGGATGAGGATGCCAATGAGTACACCCTGTACCATCACATTACTGTTATGCTTGAAGAGTGTGGTGTTACTGCCGAGGAAGGCACTGTGGTGTGTTTCATTTATTAATTCGGTTTTGTCGATCGACCTGGCCGAAATTTCGGCCAGCTTCTGTGTTCCACATGTTCTCCTGTGCAGAGTGCTGTTGCCAAACGGTGGGCTGGCGTTGGGCGTTTGGTGAAATTTGTGGGTCTTCCTTCAGTAGACGCCATGGCAGCCATGGAAAAGCGTGGACTACATCCCGCACTGGGTACGTTCAAGGAAGTGGAAGGCATCACGCCTGACCGACTTCGCGAGATCGTAGGTTACATGGATGGGACAAAAAGTACCCTACCTGGTCTCAAAAAAATTATAAAAGATGTTAAAAAGGCCCAGATGTGGTCCTGGCACAGTCTTCATCCCGAGGCGGTTACCAATGGGCTTGTCAACAACACCAAAGGTATGTTTTGGTCAAACAGGGGTTTGTATTCGAATAAATCGACCCATTTGGCCAAAATTTCGGCCAGCTTGTGTGTCGTTCAATTAATGCACAATAGGAGCCCACCCTGTGCAACCACCTGTCTGCAGCTACACTTGGTACTATCGAGATGGCCAAAAGGCAGTGCGCTATTGCATCACACCTGAAGGTAGCCTATGGCAGTTGGACCTGGACTGAAGAAAACCCCTGGCCCCCGTGGTCAGCAGTAATTAAGGCCCCTCTTTGGAAGGACCCCAAATATGAGGGGTTGCGGGGATTGTTGCAGAAGCCTGTTGCTAAGCCTGTTTGTGAAAAATTTGATGCTGGTCTGGTCAGTATCCAGTGTGCTAGGGAGTCCCTCGTTGAGTCAAGCACAGGCAAACCCATTGCAGAGTGAGGCCGTGTGGAACTGATGGCAATGCGTTGTGGAGTCCCTGTTCCCAGTATCATTAGTTCACTGCCCTTTGCTGCTTGTGTCATTGAGGTGCCCTGCCTCTATACAGCTGGTTTGCATAACCTGGTTGCGCAGCTGCTTTTGTCCGGTGTGCCTCTGTTCATTGCGGGTGAGTCTGCTGATGTGAAAGCCACTGTTGCTGCTTTGAAGGCCACTGTGGCTGAGGATATGTATCAGTGTGATGTTGCACTTTACAATTTGTCAAGCAAGACCCCGCTGTACACTTCTACGTCCCATCTGGTTTCCATTTTTTCTGCCACTGCCTTTGATAACAGGCTTCCCCGTTACGTGGCTTTTACTGAAGGACCCATGTCGTCTGTGATGCCTGTTGAAATATTCTCATTTCTTTTGAGCCTGGTTCCGGTCCTAGAACGGGCAGGCAACTGGTTTTTGCTGGGGACTCTGTCTGTGTATTTTGCAAGCATGATGTCTACCAGGTTTTCCAAGGACTGTAATGTTGTGTGTGCCCTTTTGGGTGAGGAGACTGTTGTGCCCGATGACTTTGTTCAGCTCATCAGAGCAGGTATCACCAACGCCGACACGTGCCCCCCCAAGTCATGGGAGGATGTGTACCACGACTTGGGGGCAGGTTTTCCTGTGGATTGTTCTGGGGTTAGGTATGTAGATGAGGATCCTGAGGAGCAAGATGGGGAGGCAGAGTCGCAACCAGAGACACAGACTCCAAAGAAGAAACCCAAAACTGCCCCTGCCCCCTCACCCAGTGGCACGCAGTGCGCTCAGGCCACCCCAGCTTCCTCCTCAGGCACTGTTGCCCCTACTGGCAAAGGTATGAATACTTTTGTGAATCATTTTTCACCATCCCAGGGTGGAAACACACAGTCACAGAACTCTGCCACTGCCAAGTCTGGTTCTGCAGCCCCTGCCAAGCAGCCTGCTAACACAGGTGCTAAGAAGCCCCGTGCATCTGGTCTGCGCAAGCGCTAATGCCAGTCCTGCTGATTATATTGCCTGTCAGCATGAAGTCTGGCCGAAATTTCGGCCAGCATGCAGTCCTCAGCCTCTTCAGCCTTTTATTATTGTGTTTCCCCATAGGCACTGCAAAAGTCTGCTTTGATTCGTCAGGTGGCAAGTATTTGCTTGTAATTGAGTATATTATGTTGCACACCCTGTTCAAATGTCACTGCTCCTGTGTTCCTTGCTCATGTCTACTGTCTTAGGTACCCATTTCAGTGATCATATTCGGAGTTTCGATGGACCTGGCCGAAATTTCGGCCAGCTTAGGCCTGTCTGTCAAATAGGACCATGTGTTTGGACTTTTTCGAAGAGCTGGCTGAAATTTCGGCCAGGTTGGTTAAAATAGGAAATACAAGTACATGCTTTGGGATAGTTTTTCGTGTGCTTCAATGAAAGGTATGTTTGGGTTTCCCTCATCTGTGGTGTATAGGGGGGTTCTGTGATCAACCTCGAACAAAGGGGAGAGAAAAATAGGCAGCCCCCCCCCACCCACACACACTGGAATGCAGTGGTCTAAATGTAAAACAACACTATATTTTGGTGATTGAATGTCTTTATTTTGAAAATCTGTGTGTTTCCAGAAATGCAAATAATGGCATATATTTGAAATACACACCTTGTTTTTGCATGTTGCCACCAGGGGGGTTTGGGTACCCAAAAAATAACACCCCTTTTCACATACTTTCCCCCTCATTACAACATGGACTTCCGTGGGCCATAGCGCCAGGTGGGGGGTGGGCAACTTGTGACGCCTAAGAGTAGTAGTAGCAGCAGCAGCAGCAGCAGTGATAGTGGGAGTAGTAGCAGTCCCGACAAGGATGATTCCGAGGATGATGATGTGTATGTGTCTAGCGGCTCTACAGTAAGTGCCGCAGCGTCAGATTCTTCATCATCATCTCATTGCAGCCCTGAACCTCAACCGCAACCCAAGAAGTTTCGGCGTACGGCTGTACATAGACAGGGGGAGCGGGTGTTGGATGTGGACGCCATGTCAAGTGATGGTTGTCCCGTGCATATGCTCAGTGAAGGGAAGTACAACATTCACGGTTCCAATTAAGGATAAGTCTTCTTTTCTTTTTTGCATGTTGCTTTGCTGATGTCCGGTATATGAGTGGACAACATTGCCCTCTCTCAATGTAGCAATTTTCAATTGAAAATCGCCTGGGAGTTTTCAACGTTGCCCGGAAAAATGCTCGGAAGTTTTAGCAGCCAACTCGGGATGCAAAACGCAACCAATATCGCTTGGAATGTTCTATGCACCTTCCACGCACCATCCCCGAGTAGCTCGGAAGAAATTTTGGTGCCCAATTCTGAAATGTACCGTGCCATACGAGTCCCATTCGGTGACCATAAGTACTAAGTGTTTCCAACAAACCCCTGCAAAATGCCCAGCCTTTTCCTACCATTTTGTACCTTGTATGCTGTGCCTTCCAGCACCATGTGACACACAACAACACACAACCATAGCGTGATAGACGATGTATTTGTTGTTGGCACAGCCGAAGTTCCGGGATTGGGCCCCGTGAAACACGAAACGACTCGAAACGGCCGCATGGTGGGATTGGGCACCCCATGAAGCTGTGATCCGAAACGCGAAACGATTCGAAACGACCGTATTGTGGGACGGGGCACCCCATGAAGCGGTGATGCGAAACGCGGAACGTGACAAAAGGTACGCCTTGCAGGATTGGGCACCCTGGGAGGCACCCTCTTTGGTGTTTGGCCGCGCCGAAGAGCAATCGTCCATGCCCCCCCCCCCCCCCCGCGCGGGGCATGGGCTGCTACAACCACCATTGCATTGGTGAGGACGTAGAGTGGAGGCCTCCGTTGTTCTTTGCTAACCCCTTAGGCCACCGCGTCCCTGCCACACCTGATATGTGAAAGAGCTGCACCAAGTCCCTTTTTTCGGAGTGGCCAAGTTTAGGCAAAACCCCATGACTTCACATTTTGCAGAAAGCCCCCCCCCCCCTTGGTGTTATGTATCCATTTCTATTTTCCCCGAGACGGCTACAGTTACACAGCGACTTTGCTTTCTCCCTAAGACAGCAAGGGCTATGCAGCCCCTTTGCTTTCCCCCGAGTTTGAAGGGCCTACCGGATGAATGCTCAATAGTCGCAGAAATAATTCATTCAAGGCACAAGGTGTTGTTTTAGAGTAAAACAAAACGCAAAAGAAATTAGTTGGCAGCTTTATGCCCCCTTCATGAATGTTTCCTGTGCTGCAACGCAAACAAATAAGGGGCTATGTCGTGCCCTGGCTACCTCCAACCCAACTCGCGGGCACCATGTGGCGCCCGTGCGTGGGCCTGAATGATCTGAAACATTTGGTTGTTAGTGTCCGTGTATCTGCCATGCACTGCAATTGTAGAGTCTAACTGATCCACGTTTTATCCCTTTGTAGGAATGGATTGCAATCCCAGAGTCCAAGGTACCCAAGGTACTTTACAGTGGTATCAAAATGAATGAAGCACAACTCCCCCCCTGAGGAAAAACAGCCGGGTCAAATGCAAAAAAAGCCGCAAACAAATATTACTTTTCAGCTTCATGCCCTTCACAAAGATCGGTTCCGCAAAAAAAAACGCCAAAATGAAATGATTTTCCACATCTTCGGGTCGGACTTTAAAATTTTGTCACAATAAAATTCAAAATACCCGCACAAAAAGGATTTAGCAAATCATTAAAATTCGCTTAGTATATACCCCTTTCAATTTTTCAATGCTTTGCTCATAGCTGGATGGGTGAAGTGTCTACATAAATGCTTCCTTCTTGGGTGTTCCCAACAAGGGGACAAAATTAGAAGTGGCTACATCACCGTTCGCTGCATAACCTTTGCCTTCTCAAGGTGCCCAAAAGAAGGCGGAATGGCTCCATAACCCTTGCCGTCTAGGGGGTCCCCAACAAGGGCACAAACCAGAAGTGGCTACATCACCTTTGCCTTCTCAAGGTGCCCAAAAGCCTGCGGAGTGGCCCGTGCCGTCTAGGGGGTTCCCCACAAGGGGACAAAATGAGGAGTGGTGCCCAAAAGAGGGCGGAGTGGCTACATAACCCCTATTGTCCACGGCATCCCCAACAAGGGGACAAAATTAGAAGTTGTGCCCAAAGAAGGGTGGAGTGACTACACAACCGCTTCCTTCTGGGGGTTCTCAAAAAGGGGACAAAATCAGAAGTGGCTACATCACCTTTGGCTACATCACCTTGGCGTTCTCAAGGTGCCCAAAGAGGGCACAGTGGCTACATAACCCCTGCCGTCTGGAGTTCCGCGGCAAGGGGACAAATTCAGAACTGGCTACGTCACCTTCGCGTTCTCAAGGTGCGCACGAGACGGCGGAATGGCTACATAACCTCTGCCGTCTGGGGGGTGCCCAACAAGCAGACAAGCTGAGAAGTGGTGCCCAAAAGAGGGCGGAGTGGCTACATAATCCCTGCCGTCTCGGGGGGTCCTGAAAAGGGCACAAAATCAGAATTAGCTACATCACCTTTGCATTCTCAAGGTGGGCAAGAGAGGGCGGAATGGCTACATAATCCCTGCCGTCTGGGGGATGCTCAACAAGCGGACAAACTGATAACTGGTGCCCAAAAGAGCGCGGAGTGGCTACATAATCCTTGCCGTTTGGGGGGTCGTGAAAAGGGGACAAAATCTGAATTGGCTACATCACCTTCGCCTTCTCAAGGTGCCCAAGAGAGGGCGGAATGGCTACATAACCCCTTCCGTCTGGGAGGTCCCCAACAAGTGGACAAAAGCAAAAGCAACTTCATCACGTTTGCCTTCTCAATGTGCCCAAAAGAGGGCTGATTGGCTACATAACCCCTGCCGTCTGGGGGGTCCCCAACAAGGGGACAAATTCAGAAGTGGCTACATCACGTTTGCCTTCTCAAGGTCCCCAAAAAGGGGCGGAGTGGCTACATAACCTCTGCCGTCTAGGGCGTCCCCAACAAGGGCACACAATCAGAATTGGCTACACCACCTTTGCCTTCTTAAGGTGCCCAGAACAGGGCGGAGTGGCTACATAACCCCTGTCATCTCGGGGGTCCCCAACAAGGGGACAAAACTGGAACCACCTTCATCGCCTTTGCCTTCTTAATGTGCCCAAAAGTGGGCGAAGTGGCTACATAACCCCTGCCCTCTAGGGGGGTCCCCAGCAAGGTCACAAAATGAGAGATGGCAACATCGCCTCTGCCTTCCCAAGGTGCCCAAAAGAGGGCACATTGGCTACATGAGCCCTGCTGTCTGGGGGGTCCCCAACAGGGGGACAACACCAGGACCACGGGCTCATATTGGGTAAAACTAATTTGTTGAGCATCCCAAGTGGTCTAGGATCACTTTGGGAAAGTAGCGTTTTTTACCCATTTTGGACCCATATTTGGTCCTAGAGCGGCCCCTTTCCAACGCATTTTGGGATCCTCCATGGGCCAAACTGCGTCACTACTAGCTCGAAATGGGACAAAAACACTTGTTTGGTCATCCCAAATGGTCAAAGATCAGTTTTGGAAAAATGTGTCTTTGCCCCATGTTTGACCCATTTTGGGTCCCAAAATGGCCGCTTTTCAACCCATTTTGAGATTTTCCATGAGCCAAAGGACACCACCACGAGGCCTAAATGGCCCCTTTTCAAGGCATTTTCGGATTTTCCGTGGGCCAAAACGCGTCAACACGGGCTCAAAATGGGCTAAAAACGTTTGTTTGAGCATCCCAAATGGTCCACGATCACTTGGAAAAGTTAGTTTCGGACCGATTTTTGACCCATTTTTGGTCTCAAAACAGCCCCTTTTCAAGGCATTTTGACATTTCCGGTGCCCAAAAAGCGGCACCACAGGCTCAAAACGGGCTAAAAAAACACTTGGTTGAGGATCCCGAATGGTCCAGGGTCACTTTTGGAAATTTTGAAATTCTTCTTTGCGCTTCTCCAAAAGCAACTGCGCCTTCAAGTATGTATACTCTTTGTAGCTCAACTCAGGGTCCTCGTCCATGGTCCGAGCCAAATATCCAAAATAACGAGCATGGTCCAGCTATGTGTATAGCGACCTAGTCGGCTATCAGACATCAGACATCAGACTTTTATGGACCATCATTACCGGACCATGAACCCCCCTTCCCCCAACCCCTTGATTATGCACTACATCAACCCCCCCCCCGCCCTTGTCCACACCAAACTGTTCGCAGGAAACCCCCCCCCCGTGACCCCCCCACCCCCCCCCCACTATCGGGTGCTTCCGACCCCCCCCCCAAGGAAAAAAGGTGCCACGGAAAAAACAAACCCCCCCGTTTGGAAACCAATTGCACACCTGTTGTTGACAATGTATGTGACAACTTCAATTTGATTCTTATTTTGGTTGTTTGAGCAGACAATTTGTTTGTGTACAACACCCTTGAGGTGTTTTTGATTGTTTGTGGTCTAGGCCTTTCCGCCTTAGACCAGAGACCCCTTCAATGATGAACGCGTTGATCACAGCTGAGAAGGGGTTCTGGCATGTTTGCTCCTGCAACCAATTACAATTTGCTGACTGTGAGCCCCTTCAATGACAATGCATGACAATTTACATGTGCTGCTCCGTCACGCGTGGGTCTTCAGTGTCGACCCCCGCAGGGACCTGTTTCTTAGGACCTGTTTTGTGCGGACGGAGCTTTGCGGATTTGCGGCCGAGGAATGGGACTGCCCCCAGCAGTCAGTGTACCATGTCCACCAGAATGGGCACCATGTCCTCCAATGGCCAGCAACCATTTTGAAAATCAAGCAACGTACATCTGAGAAGGGGCTTTGCAGTGATTTCGAATTTGACTTCCTTGTTTTAAACCGCCCCTGTGTCCCAGCCCCGAAGGCTCATTGCAATGTGCTGCACTATGCCCTGCTCACGCTTTGTTGTTCATTGCAGGATCTGGTGACGACCACTAAAACCCCTGTGCTCTGTCTTGTCGTCCTCCGTCTTGCCGTGGTGTTTCTTGAGGAAGTTTGGAAAACCATGCAGAGAAATCCATAGTGTAGGGAAAACACCCCCCACGCAACCCCATGCGCAATGGTGTGGAAAAGCCTGCCTTGCCTCTTTCAGTGTCAGCATCACATGGTGTGTGTCTGTGATGTTCAATGTTCTGTTGGTTCTGTGTGTAGTGGAAAAACATGGAAAAAATCACAGACTACAGATTACCCACAGACTACAATTCTCAGAGGTGTGTTATGGTGTAAGTCGTGAACATTTGCAACTTTGGTGCCACGTGTCGCATTGCATTTCTTTTGAAGGTGTATTTGAACGTGTGCTGTTTGTTCCTGAAAAACACCCATCGAGGTGTTTGGTATGTCCATGGTCTAGGCCGTGGCGCCTACGACCACAGACCCCTTCGATGAGGAATGTGCTGACGACAACTGAGAAGGGGTTCTGATTTCCTGGTATTTGCTTCCATGTTTGCTATTTCACAAACGAGGTTACGCATCCCCTTCGATGATTTTTTGTTTCTAAGGGCGCAAACGCAGGGGGATGCTTTGCCGACATCGGGTCTGTGCTTCCCCCACAGCACAGGCACAGACCCCCGCAGGGACCCTTTTTCTTAGGCCCTGTTTGGGTCGGCAGAGCTGTTGAGAAAGTGGGGCATGAAACAGCATTTGCCTAAGCATGGGAAAATCGGTACCATCCAACTCCACATCCGGGGGGGAAGGGATCCGGCTTCACACCAGCAGCATCCCTAAAGAGCCCTCGAGGCGCAGCCCCTGTCCCGGCCAAGTATGGTGCAAAGCCAAAGCCAAAGGCAATGGCACCACCACCATCACCACCATGCGCGCGACAGGGCGCCCAACCCTCTGCCCTGCAACTGCGTGCCCCAAGACATTTTTCAAACATCCCCATAGTCGTATGGCGCCCGGAGGCTGACGCTTCCACCGAAAACAATGTTATGAGAAGGGGCTCTGCTTTGGCTGTTCTGGTTACCATTCTCAAAGGTGTGCGTTGCTAATACTTTTGTGTCTTGGTTCCGTTTGATTTGATGGATTTGGTGGATTTTATTTTATTAGATGGAGCATGCATTGTGCCATGTACGTATGCATCCCCTTCGATGATGTGTCAGCCATGTGGGAACAATCTGTCCAGGGCCTACTGTTGTAGGCCCTATTTTGTTGGATGGAGCCAGGCATCTCCCCATACTCCAACGGATGTGCATGTTTGCCAAACTTGCCAAAGACCACTGCAATCAGCCCTACTGCACCCTTGTGCTGCACAACATACGCCAGCCCCTACCTTGACAGCTTGTTTGGGTCATTGCGCAGATTCCGGCCCCAAGGTTTCTTTTTCATTCTGCCTTGCTGGGCGCAGTACTGTCCAATGTGGCGGACTGCATTTGAGTTGGGTGATGCAGAATTCCCACTGTGAGCCAAAAAAAAAACTGAGAAGGGGCTCTGCTATGTGGGTACTGGTGGTCCATTGATTTAATGTGGTTGTGATTTCATGGTATGTTTTGGTTTTATCGCACTTGATTTTATTTTATTTGGCGGATCATGCACAACACCCTTGAGGTGTTTAGTACGTCCGTGGTCTAGGCCATGGCGCCTATGACCATAGACCCCTTCAATGATGAACATGCTGCCCACTACTGAGAAGGGGTCCCATGTCACATTCTCCTGGTACCTAGGTCCCTTCAACGTTTATCTGTTCCTTGTTGTGCATGTCTCTCTCGACACAAAGGGAAATGCGTGTATTGCCTAGGAGACAAGTGTGCGCTGAGCCTCTTCTACACATAGGGCACTCTTTTGTTATCGACCCTTGACCCTTGAGGCGAGGAAGCGCGTCTAGGGTCTAGACCGTTGCGTCTCTCACCCAGACATTTGAGTTGGGCCTGCCCCAGCACCCATGCGTTCATCCCCCACCCACTGCGGGCTGCACTTTGCCATGTCGTCTAGCCCCCTTAGCGTGGCCTCTTCCGCCCCCTCCAGCCCTTCGTTCCCGGAATGCGGTTGGGGGGATCTGCCGGAGCTCTTGCGGTTTGGAGACCAACCCCCATCGCCACCGTGGGACTCTGATGCTGAGAAGTGTCTCAGCGAACTGGCCTCCCCCCAGCCTCCATTGCCAACACCGCCTCCCTCTCCCCCTTCACCCCGCCGTGCACCAACAACCTCTCCAACGCCCGTAGGTCCTCCACGCAGACCCCACATTAACCCAACCCCATACCTGGTAGCCCTGGAAGCCGTGAAGGAGGCCCTGATGTGCACTGCCGTGCCACCGCCATCCCCCCCGCAACCCCCCAAGTACGTACCCAAGGACCCGCCCACCCCCCCAAAGGCCACTGTACACGGGCCCTACAGTGCCAAAACACTGCAGCTCATCCGGGAGAATCACGGGGGTGGGGTCCAGTACTTCGTAGACGGGGTGCTGAACCGCCGAGCGATGTACCGGTTTGCTGTGCAGCAGCCCAAGAAAAACCCCCTGCGGGTGTGGCAGGAGGGCATACGAATTAGTCGTTCGCATTTCCTCAGCAGGGACGAGGAGCATGCGGCAGTGGTACTTGAAATCCTGTGTGCCACCCCAAAACCCCCCCGTATCCCCAAGCCAGCCCCGCCACCTGTGCCGCGTCGGCCGCTGCCCCCTCCACCAAGTGATCAGGTGACACTGACCCAGTGTAGCAGGCACCGCCGTACCTCACTCCTCCCACTGGCTCCCGCCCCAAAGCGGCCATGCCCCAGCCCGCAGTACGGTTCATTGCTCCAGCGGCGTGCGTCTCAGTCTGCCCCCCCGCAATTTGGGTCATTGCTCCCTGCGCAAGCCCCCCTGCAGCGACCCCAGCCTTCGGCGAGACGTTCGAATTTCCAGCTCTTCGGGCAGTGTGCGCCGAGCGTCTCTTACTCGTAGGGCACTCTTCCAAATGGCTCCAAAATGGCTCGCCAAGACCAAGTATGGTGCAAAGGCGAAGCCGAAGGCAACGGCACCACCACCATCACCATCACCATCACCATCGCACGCCCCAGAGGCGCGCGCCTCCGCCCCTGTCCCGGCCCGCGCGCCGGCTGACAGGGGCGCGCCGCACTGTGCCCCCGAAAAGGCACCGGCAACTCAACGGGGCGCCCCAGAGGCGCCACAGTCTGCCCCTGTCCCAGCCCTGGCGCCGGCTGACAGGGGCGCGCCGCACTCTGCCCCCAAAAAGGCACCGGCAACTCAACCGCGCGCCCCAGAGGAGCCGCAGTCCGCCCCTGTCCCGGCCCTGGCGCCGGCTGACAGGGGCGCGCCGCACTCTGCCCCCCCAAAGGCAATGGCACCGCAACCGCGCGCCCCAGAGGCGCTGCACTCCGCCCCTGTCCCGGCCCTGGCGCCGGCTGACAGGGGCGCGCGACCCTCTGCCCCCCCACAGGCACCGCCCCAGCCGCCACCCGGGGGTGTGGATTTCGTCATGATCCCACCGCAACCCTCGGCACAACCACCATCATTGCGCGCCCCTGAGCCGCAGCAATCCGCCCCTGTCCCGGCCATGGCGCCGGTGGACTCGGGCGCGCCACAGGGTGCCCAACCCTCCGCACCAGCAATGCGGGCCCCCGAGCCGCAGCAATCCGCCCCTGTCCCGGCCATGGCGCCGGCTGACTCGGGCGCGCCACACGGTACCCAACCCTCTGCACCAGCAATGCGTGCCCAAGAGCCGGAGCAATCCGCCCCTGTCCCGGCCATGGCGCCGGTCGACTCGGGTGCGCCACAAGGAGCTCAACCCTCTTCACAACCACCATGTGCTGCTCAGCCACAGCAGCCAACATTGTTGCCCACTACGGCCACGTTGAACAACATGGACTACGGGCCCGATGACAACCTTGTCGAAGGGTTTAGGCAACGGTGGCTTGACCGTGACAAGTTCGTGACCAAAGCATCAGAGGTGTACACCGTCCATGAGATGGCGGCCGCTGAGGTGTGGGCAGACAAGAACGGCACCAAGCGGAGCCTGCCCTTTCAGCGATGGCGGCCCCACGGTGATGGCGATGGGGATGGGAATGGTCCCCCACCGCCACAATGGGCCTCCCAAATGGAGGTCTGGGGCAACTATGAGCTGTCCGATGGTGACATGGTGCGTGGCTGGATCTCCAGCAACCACCACTGGGATAAAAACAAGCCGGACTTCGAGGCGAGGGTGCATGGAGATGGCATCTCAGGACAGCTCGTTTGGATTAGCTGTGCCAATAAGCCACACACCAACCTCACTGACACCTATTGGTGTAAGGTTGTCCCCGACACAGGTGCCTTTCAGACCTTGCGTAGGGAGATCCAGAACGGAGAAGCGTGGCCCAAAATGCTGGCAAACATGCGGGCCGAACCGAGGGACACGCCTCCCCTGTCGACCGAGGACCAGGACATCCTGAAACACCTTGTCCAACAGCACGGGCTGAATCCCGGACAGGCGTTGGCTGTGCGGCAGGTGTTGGATGAGTCATGCATCACAGCATTGACTGGTGGTGCTGGCACAGGGAAGTCGGAGACCTTGGTGGCATGCATCAAGGCCGTGCTATGGCAGCAAGGCCTCCTGGTCGCCCAGAACCCTGTACCTGCTGACCGGAGTACGTGGAACATGGGCAGGAAGGTGGGGGGACCTGAGTCAGATACCCCACCCCGCGCATGCGTGTTGGTGACTGCACCCACGAACGCACAAGTCGACATGTTGTCGGCACGCGTTCACGAGGAGTGTTACAAGGACAGTGTGTTTCGTGAGAAGGTGCTTGGCGACCACCCAGCCCCCAGGTTGCGCCTCCGAGCCCAACGGGCTACTGCCCCAACGGGCCTGGCACCCTTCGACCAGGAGGAGGTGCAGAAGACCTTGGGCAAGACCCCAGGTTGCAAGCCTACCCTCAAATGTGCCCTCAACTCCTGCCGTGTGCTGTTTGCCACGGCTGGGATGGTAGCTAACCGGCACAAGATGCTGCTTGGGAAAGGGCAGGAAAAAACCAGGTTCGCGTTCAGCTTCGTGGATGAGGCGTCGAGGCACAGCATCCCTGTAGGCCTGGACTTGGCCGCCGTGGGCAGCCAATGTCTGCTGTGTGGTGACCCAGGGCAGTTGCGGCCCTACAGCCACGTCCAGCTTTTGGCAAGTCAGTGTGAGGCTGAGAAGCTTGAGGTAGTCCCCAACAGAGTGGCATGGCCATCGGATGCCACCTTCAGGTACAACAATGTTGTAAGGGACGGTCCTGGCCCGGAAGTGCATTGGCATGATTCGCATCGGTTTTGCACCACCAGCACCTTGCAATTCTTTTTGTACCGCACGCGCTGCCGGGCCAGTATCCTGGTACAACAGTACCGGATGACCCAGCCGCTGGCCACGGTCATGCGTGCCTTGTTTACGGGGGGGGCAGTTGGCCACTACCACTCATCTTAGCACCCCCTCCCCGACCCCCTCCTGAACAACCCCATCCGCATTGTGGACCTCGCTGGGTCCACCTGGTGGGGGGAGTTGGAGCAGACTTTGGGGGCACAGGACCTAGGTAGAATGTGGCACGACGTAGGGGAAGCATGGGCCACCCCGCGAATGGATCCGGTGTTGCTGAACAAGGGGGACCTGAGCATGGAGGAGGGTCTGCTGGTGTGCCATTTTTTGGAGTATGCTGCCAGGAAAGGGACCTACCCAGCAAAGTCGGTAGCGGTAGTGACGATTCACTACACACAGATGGTGTGGCTGAAACACTGCGTGGCGTGTGTTGGCCGCAAGTGGCACACCCATCATGTAAACCTCCTCAGAACGGTTGCGACCCTCGATAGGTTCCAGGGGCTGCAAGCCCCAGTGATCCTGGCCTCCCTGGTGTCCACGACACCAGGGATCATGCACGACATCTGGCGGTCAAACACCCTGACCAGCAGGGCGCAGTCGGAGCTGCACCTCTTCGGGCAGTTTGCACCGTGGACCACCCACCCCACCCCTGGTGTATGGCTCGAAGCACTGCACGCGATGTAGTGGGAAGCAGCCTTTGGGACTGTGAGCGACACTCTTGAGCTGGCAGGGGTTCTGAGGGAGGCCGCAACTGTGGAGAAGATTGTGCATGGCACAATCTACCGGTTGCCTTGGGGGGTGGTGGGGCACTGGCTGTGGAAGCCATGGAGGAGGCACAAGAGGGCACAGGACCCATGGGGGTATTCACCAGGCAGTGCGGATCAGTTGCTTGACTTTGAGCGCATCATGGCCAACAATCGGAAGGATGAGGTGTCTGTTTCTCTGAGGGATGCACGGGGGAACATTGTGAAACCCCGCCTTCTGGGGGTCATCCTGCCTGACTTCACCGAATGGGCGCTCCCGTACGTCTTGGTTGAGGACGATGGACAAGGGGACAGGGGAGAGGGGGACTGGGGGGGGCTGGTGAGGGTAACCCACGCATCCAAGCTTGACGTGTGGGAGCAGCGACTCGTGCAGCACCTGGTGGGAAGGCCCCTCTTCTACAAGCAAAAGTACAGCAACAAGGAGACAGTAGGGGCGTACCGCACGATCCACCTACCCTTGTGGCAGGACGCGTACGCTTGCTTGGATTCCCTGCCGTTCTTGTGTGCGGAATTCCGCACCCCTATTGGTTTGTACGTGGCGTCCCTGCTCCATGGTGTGCACCCTTGCCCTGGGGACCTTGGGGTGTGTGCACCAATTCCGGTGCACGAGGAGGAAGCCCCCCAATGTGGGTGGCGCAAGCTGCCCCACGGGGTGAAAGATTACATTTTGGGCCGCCACTAACCCTGTATGTAGAAGAACATGCATTGACCCATGGCCTCTGACCATCCCTGCCACATCACAACAGTACCAGCCACAGCACCAGCGGGAAAGAGTACACACATGTGATCACCACTAGGTTTGCTGCACTGTGCGTTCATTATGTTTGTCCGCTGCGGTACGAATGTGCCCATGCCTGACTGCCCAAGATTGAAGGAGGTCTCCAAGGTCTTCAGGGTGGGGATGCCCAAAAAGGAGGTTGAAGACACGCCAACGATAATTGCTGTTCAACAGTGATACATGACAATACATGACAATTTCGGGGGTCTACAGCCCCAAAATATTCCACGGAAGGGGTTCTGTCAAATATTTGGGGGGTCTACACCCCCAAAATGGTGGGGTACATCAGGAACAGGCCTATGCCTGCCCAGAGCGTGCCTATGGACGCCTCTGTGCCAGCCATGGCGCTGGCAAAAGGCGCGGCCCCCCCTTCCCCAACTGCAACACAGAGTGCTTCAAGGGTAGGGGACATGAGTACGCATGCCCAGAGCATGCCTAATGAGATGTTGGAAAGAGTACACACATGTGATCACCACTAGGTTTGCTGTACTGTGCGTTCATTATGTTTGTCCGCAATGGTACGAATGTGCCCATGCCTGACTGCCCAAGATTGAAGGAGGTCTCCAAGGTCTTCAGGGTGGGGATGCCCAAAAAGGAGGTTGAAGAGACGCCAACGATAATTGCCGTTCAACAATGATACATGACAATACATGACAATTTGGGGGGTGTACACCCCCAAAATATTTCATGGAAGGGGTTCCGTCAAATATTTGGTGGGTGTAGAGCCCCCAAATATTTGACGAATGGCGTTCCGTCAAATATTTGGTGGGTCTACAGCCCCCAAATATTTGACGGATGGCGTTCCGTCAAATATTTGGAGGGTGTACAGCCCCCAAATATTTGACGGGAGGGGTTTCGTCAAATATTTGGTGGGTCTACAGCCCCCAAATATTTGACGGATGGCGTTCCGTCAAATATTTGGGGGGTGTACAGCCTCCAAATATTTGACGGAAGGGGTTCCGTCAAATATTTGGTGGGTCTACAGCCCCCAAATATTTGACGGAAGGGGTTCCGTCAAGTATTTGGTGGGTCTACAGCCCCCAAATATTTGACGGAAGGGGTTCCGTCAAATATTTGGTCTTCAGGGTGGGGATGCCCAAAAAGGAGGTTGAAGACACGCCAACGATAATTGCCGTTCAACAATGATACATGACAATACATGACAATTTGGGGGGTGTACACCCCCAAAATGTTTCACGGAAGGGGTTCCGTCAAATATTTGGTGGGTCTACAGCCCCCAAATATTTGACGGAAGGGGTTCCGTCAAATATTTGGTGGGTCTACAGCCCCCAAATATTTGACGGAAGGGGTTCCGTCAAATATTTGGTGGGTCTACAGCCTCCAATTATTTGACGGAAGGGGTTCCGTCAAATATTTGGGGGGTGTACACCCCCAAAATATTTCACGCAAGGGATTCCGTCAAATATTTGGGGGGTGTACAGCCCCCAAATATTTCACGGAAGGGGTTCCGTCAAATATTTGGGGGGTGTACAGCCTGCAAATATTTGACGGATGGCGTTCCGTCAAATATTTGGTGGGTCTACAGCCTCCAATTATTTGACGGAAGGGGTTCCGTCAAATATTTGGGGGGTGTACACCCCCAAAATATTTCACGCAAGGGATTCCGTCAAATATTTGGGGGGTGTACAGCCCCCAAATATTTGACGGAAGGGGTTCCGTCAAATATTTGGGGGGTGTACAGCCCCCAAATATTTGACGGAAGGGGTTCCGTCAAATATTTGGTGCGTCTACAGCCCCCAATTATTTCACGGAAGGGGTTCCGTCAAATATTTGGGGGGTGTACAGCCCCTAAATATTTGACGGAAGGGGTTCCGTCAAATATTTGGTGGGTGTACAGCCCCCATATATTTGACGGAAGGGGTTCCGTCAAATATTTGGTGGGTCTACAGCCCCCAAATATTTCACCGAAGGGGTTCCGTCAAATATTCGGGGGGTGTACAGCCCCCAAATATTTGACGGATGGCGTTCCGTCAAATATTTGGTGGGTGTACAGCCCCCAAATATTTGACGGAAGGGGTTCCGTCAAATATTTGGTGGGTGTACAGCCCCCAAATATTTGACGAAAGGGGTTCCGTCAAATATTTGGTGGGTCTACAACCCCCAAATGTTTCACGGAAGGGGTTCCGTCAAATATTTGGTGGGTCTACATCCCCCAAATATTTCACGGAAGGGGTTCCGTCAAATATTTGGTGGGTCTACAGCCCCCAAATATTTGACGGAAGGGGTTCCGTCAAATATTTGGGGGGTGTACAGCCCCCAAATATTTGACGGATGGCGTTCCGTCAAATATTTGGTGGGTCTACAGCCCCCAAATATTTGACGGATGGCGTTCCGTCAAATATTTGGTGGGTGTACAGCCCCCAAATATTTGACGGAAGGGGTTCCGTCAAATATTTGGGGGGTGTACAGCCCCCAAATATTTCACGGAAGGGGTTCCGTCAAATATTTGGTGGGTGTACAGCCCCCAAATATTTGACGGAAGGGGTTCCGTCAAATATTTGGTGTGTCCACAGCCCCCAAATATTTGACGGATGGCGTTCCGTCAAATATTTGGGGGGTGTGCGGCCCCCAAATATTTGACGAAAGGGGTTCCGTCAAATATTTGGTGGGTCTACAGCCCCCAAATATTTGACGGATGGCGTTCCGTCAAATATTTGGTGGGTCTACAGCCCCCAAATATTTGACGGATGGCGTTCCGTCAAATATTTGGTGGGTGTACAGCCCCCAAATATTTGACGGATGGCGTTCCGTCAAATATTTGGTGGGTGTACAGCCCCCAAATATTTGACGGATGGCGTTCCGTCAAATATTTGGTGGGTCTACAGCCCCCAAATATTTGACGGAAGCGGTTCCGTCAAATTTTTGGGGGTGTATAGCCCCCAAATATTTGACGGATGGCGTTCCGTCAAATATTTGGTGGGTCTACAGCCCCCAAATATTTGACGGAAGGGGTTCCGTCAAATATTTGGTGGGTCTACAGCCCCCAAATATTTGACGGATGGCGTTCCGTCAAATATTTGGTGGGTGTATTGCCCCCAAATATTTGACGGATGGCGTTCCGTCAAATATTTGGTGGGTGTACAGCCCCCAAATATTTGACGGAAGGGGTTCCGTCAAATATTTGGTGGGTCTACAGCCCCCAAATATTTGACGGAAGGGGTTCCGTCAAATATTTGGTGGGTCTACAGCCCCCAAATATTTGACGGAAGGGGTTCCGTCAAACATTTGGGGGGTGTACAGCCCCAAATATTTGACGGAAGGGGTTCCGTCAAATATTTGGGGGGTGTACAGCCCCCAAATATTTGACGGAAGGGATTCCGTCAAATATTTGGGGGGTGTACAGCCCCAAAATATTTCACGGAAGGGGTTTTGTCAAATATTTGGGGGGTGTACAACCCCAAAATATTTAACGGAAGGGGTTCCGTCAAATATTTGGGGGCTCTACACCCCCAAAATATTTCACGGAAGGGGTCCAATATCTCACCTCCAAAACATTTCGGGGGTATGCCGCGTCCAGGTTCTGTGGTCTCATCTGTACTTTTTCTCCTTGTAGTTTGTTTTTGCCTCATTACACTTTTCCCTGTGCGAGTTCGCGTTCTGCCAGTTCGCCTACTGTGCGCCTTTGAGCCACAGCTACCTGGCTCGGTCCGAGCCATTGCGCTTCGCGACTGAACCTTGATCGCCTACTGTGCGCCTTTGAGCCACAGCCTTCGGTTTCAGTCTGAGCCACTGCGCTTCGCGACTCAACTCTGGTTGTCTATTGTGCGCCTTTGAGCCTCAGCTTTCGGTTTCAGTCCAAGCCATTGCGCTTCGCGACTAAGCCTTGACGTAGCCACTGCGTGCCTCTGAGCAGCAGCACTTCGTTTGTTGTCATAGCCCTAGCGCTCTCGACAACAAACCCACCAGCAACGGCGTCTCCTGGACCAGCCGGTGAGCCTGAGGACCAGCCCGGCTGGCACTTTGAGTACCAAGGACCTGCCCTTGATTGCCCCCCCGAGTTGTGGGACCCCCATAGTGGTCACGGTGGTGGACCCTGCAAGCCTCGAAGGTCACCCAAACCACTAACAGTCGTGGTGCGCGAGCCAAGCAATGGACTAGCCTGCTGAATGGCCACCGGAGCACTTGCTGGAGCCAGCAAGAATGAAGTATGGCCTAATGCTGGCCACAGGACAATTGGGGTGGGAGGCCACACCGGAGCTGGCCGGGCGCCTATGGCGACGGTTGAGGCACCGCATGGCCTCGTGTGACCTTGACGTGGTGAATCTGCATGGTTGCAGGGCATTGTGCCGGTTCATGTATTCCGAGCATGGGTTTGCCAAGCCCACCATGCATGATGGGGGGAGCCGCGTGCACTACCGGGATGTTGCCACAGACCTGTGGGAACGACTTGCAAACTTGAACCGTGGCTGGCCAGGCAGTCGTCAGGCCGGTGCTATTTCCGGGTGGCCGTCAAGTGTGAAGACAGCAGAGCAAAGGGACGTTTGGTGTGAACTGGTGCGTGCCCTACCTCTGGTCGACGAGTGGCCGTTCTGGACTGGGGACGTGGCGTATCCCACCCCTACCATGGGTTACTTCTATGACAAGGCTATTCGCCATGTGACGCCTGGCCCATATCTGTGGCCCCAAGCGACAAGTGGGCCCAAACCAGTGGTGAGCGACCTGTTGCCAAGCCCCAAGGCGCGCGCTAGCGGTCGGCGCAACTGGTTGCTGCCCGAGGCTGCGGTCCCACGTGCGTGTGTCACTGTCACCCAGACACGGCAAGAGCGCTTTGACCAAGCGTTGCTGCAAGCCGCCCATGGGGCAGCCCGCTGCCTCACGATTGCATGCCAAGGGCTGCAAGAGCAGCGCCGAGAACCATTGACTGAGGACAGCCTGGTGGCAGCATACACGCTGGGCCGCCACTTCGCGAACAGCATGCGGGTGCCTATGCAAGACTGCAACGAGCTCTTGCTGCGTTGCAGCCCCTTTAGCCCAGAGGTGCCAGACAGTCATCCCGGTCGTCTACATGCGGCCGTACGGGTTATGGACAACGCATGGAGGGATGATGGAGGGCTTGAGATGCTGCAGGTACTAGTGGAGGAGATGGAGGCGGCCGGTGTACAGCCAGCATACACCCAACGATTAAGTCCAGGAGGGCACCCCCGAGGTGACCCAAGTGACTCCACGTCCTCTGCCGTAGCACAGGGGGTTGGAGCGGCGGTGCGCATGGAGGAGATGGAGGCGGCCGGTGTACAGCGACCATGCACCCAACCTTTAAGTCAAGAAGGGCACCCCCGACGTGACCCAAGTGACTCCACGTCCTCTGCCGTAGCGCAGGAGGTTGGAGCGGCGGTGCTCATGGAGGAGATGGAGGCGGCCGGTGTACAGCCACCATACACCCAACGATTAAGTCCAGAAGGGCACCCCCGAGTTGACCCAAGTGACTCCACGTCCTCTGCTGTAGCGCAGGAGGGTGGAGCGGCGGTGCTCATGGCAAGAGACCCCTCAGGCGATGAGTCTGTGACTCCCACTTCGTCCTCCCTGGCACAAGGGCGTGGTCCCCCGGCAGGTGCACATAGGGTGGATAGCCCTGGTGAGGTGTTACGTCCACCTGCCCCCCCCCCCCCAGGTGGTGCGAACGACTCCGCGGCATGTGTTGGACGTGGAACACCGGACCCCTGGTCGCAGGTCTGCCCGCCGATGAGTCACACTCCCTGGCCCCCCACCCTGTGTGTTTGACACCGGCAGCTAGTGATGGAGGGGTGGCGAGTTCCTTGGAGGAGTCTCCTGTACCACTTGCACAGAAACCCAAGGAGCCAGCTGCTGTGGACTGCAGTCCTTCTAGCACAGGCACTGTGGCGACAGTGAAGGCCTGCAGTCAGTCTAGTGCAGATTCAGGGTACACCCCGGTTGAACACCCTAGTTCATTGGCGACAATGAGGGCTTGCAGTCAGTCCAGTGCAGAGTCAGCGACCACCCCGGTTGCACACCCCAGTTGTGTGGGACAGAGCCCACGGAGCAAGAAGCGCCCAGGGGTTCCCCCACCAAGTAATGGGGCTGCCGTGAAACGTGGCAAGAAAGAGCAAGGCACAAAGACAGCGCCGATAGATCCAGATGCTATGGCATTGGACGACGTGGACAGAAAGCCTAGCAAGGCCGAGGTTGGCAGAGTCCTACCAACGGCAAGGTCCTTGAAGCTTCGCATTCTTCCCGACCAATACGTTGCCGGGGCATGTTTCTACTATGCCGTGGCCCAAAGCCTGCATGCTATCACCAGCAACACCCCGTTGGACGGCGCATCGCTGCGGGCAAGGGCCATCGCCGAGTTTCGCGACATGTGTGGGCTTTCAATTCAAGAGTCTACACTATCTGTGAACCGGGATCTTGAGAAGGACACATGGCATGGCCGGCCCCAAGGGGGAATGCCTGACCACTTTGCTGCCTTGGCAAAGCATGTGGACGGTAGTGTAGTGTTGCTGCGATCAGACAGGTACAGCATTGTGACGTCAGGTTTTGGGATCGACAGCGCGTTGACATCCGCTACTGTTTGGGTGCCTGGACGGGAGCATCCGCTGCACTACCGTGGCTGCTGGGATATGGAGGAGCAGTGCCACCGGGCGACGGTGGTGGTTATTGCCGAGGCGGAACGAGATGGTGTCAAAGGAGGTGGTCATTTCCGGGGTGCAGTCTTTGACCATTCGCTGCAGGTAGCCCCCTTTTGCACGTTGCACGGGATGATGGGCATCTTGGCATACAAGCGTGGGCCGGTTGCGGGGGTTAGAGCGTGGCATTTGCAATTAGGGGCTGGTGATATGAAGGGCCACACCAATGCAACAGACTGCCGCCGCACTCGTCTAGTGCAACGGACACGCAACTACAAGCCACTGGTGACCCTGGTGAACAAGATGGCAAGGGAGATGTTGCCTGATTGGTTCACATGGACCACCATGCAATTGTCTTGCAATGTGCTCACAAAACCGCATCAGCATGTGCATGACGCGTCCCCTTGGTCGGCAGTGTTTTCCACCGGCCAGCACACACGGGGACACATATGGGTGGAGGTAGGTGGTGTATGTAATGGTCGGGGTGGACGGAGATGTAGTATGGAATGCTTGGATGGTGTTACACGGGTTGGCGCCACGTACGATGTATGCCAGCAACCGGTTCTCGTACGTACGGGTGCATGGCATGGCACTTGTTCTTGGCACGGGGAGAGGAGGTTGGTGGTGTTGTACTCCCGTGGTGACTGGTGGACACTCCCGCCGCGGGACCGTGCATTCCTCAATGGGACCGCTTTGGGTTTACATGCAGGTGCATAGTGGGCCACTTGGTGGAGCACCGCGGCGACCATGGGGAATGGAGAATCCACATTGGTACAACTGGTGTTGGTTGGCTACCACGCTGCAGTGTCTGTTGGTGGCGTCGGGTGGACATGAAGGACAGCAGGCAGGATGCCTGGACGAGGAGGGTGTCTGAGGACCATTGTGGCAGGGTGTTGTGGTACATGGAGGAGGTGGTGCATACAATCCACAGGACATCGCTGAGAGGCTGGCAATGGAGGATGCCATGTGGGAGACGGTGTGCCGATGCAGCGGGCGATGCAAGTGCAAAGCCCCTGCACCAAAATTCCAATGGATGCGGCAGGCGGAGATGCCCGAGTGTTGGAAGTACATGGTGCCCAAGCTCACGGCCGCTGGGGTGGTTGCTCTGTCATGTTGTTTGTCGTACGAGCAGTTCTGGCAATACTGTGGTGCCTGTGGGGTGAAGGTTCTGCGGGAGGGGGGGGGAGACAGCCATGCCAGCGCAGATATTGCATGTGACGAACCAGGGACAGAGTGTGCGACAGTGTGTGAAGGAGGGAATGAAGGGGAGACCGGTTGGGTTACCTGACAACCCCCCCCCCCCGTGTCCGTGTGGGGGTGACCTGAGGGAGGCACCAATGTATACATCGGTGGTGTACAACGAGGTCGTGGGGTTACATGTCCACAACCAGCAGGAGTACAAGTTGGTTGTGGACCATGAGTTTCTCGATTGCCTGGGGTGGCAATGGTCCTTGCATGCCATGGTGTTGCACATTGGAGCGACGAGGGAGGAGGGTCACTTTGTGGTGCATGTCGTTTTCAACGACAGGTGGTCGTTGTGTAACGACACCACAGTGAAGGCCATGAATCCCCCCCCCGACCCGCGAAAGGCGACGTTTCTGCTATACAAGCGGAAACAGACACATTTGGTTGTACCAGACATGTCGCAGCGTGCCTCCCAACGGACAAGACCGCCGGCCCCTGGTCAGACACGGGATGCCCGGAGCGTACCTACTGACACCTCGGTGCCAGCCATGGCGCTGGCACCAAGTGCGTCCCCCCCCACCCCTCCTTCCACACAGGGTGCATGGAGGGTGGGGTACATGAGGAACAGGCCTATGCATGCCCAGAGCGTGCCTATGGACGCCTCTGTGCCAGCCATGGCGCTGGCACAAGGCGCACCCCCCCCTTCCCCAACTGCAACACAGAGTGCTTCAAGGGTAGGGGACATGAGTGCGCATGCCCAGAGCATGCCTAATGAGATGCGTGTGGCTGCCTCGGCGCCGCTACAGACGTCCTCAGAATTTGTTGAGGCAGTGGCACAGTTGCTGCAGAAGCGCAAGGTGCGAGTGGCAAGGCATCTGAGAGTGCGTGTTGAAGCACACCAGATGCAACTGAGAGCACGGCATGCAAAAGAATGGGATGCGCGGCATGCAGAGCATGGCATGTCACAATCCTCAGTGGCACAATCAGTCGAGCAAGACAGGTTGAGGTCTGTTGCATTGGCCGCATCAGGGAAGGACGCATTGTGCGTGTTGATGCAGGCCACTCCCATGCAACTCGACAGTGGTCCAAAGACACTACAAATGTTTGTAGCCGCTCATTGGCAGTATTAGTTCACGACAAGTGGGGGTGTTGAGTGTGTGTGTTGTGCGTGGGCAAACGTGTGTGGCATTCCTGGGGTGGCGCTTCCCCCTAAGAAAAGTGAAGCCCTGGTATTGGGAACATATGCTGTAGGGATGCGCATGAAGACCTCCGGCCCAAAAACGTGGCGGAAGGAGGTGTTGGAAAGCCACTTGGGGTTATCACGTGGCACAACATCAAACCGAAAGAATCTGCATAGGCCAGGGCACCACCACCAATTGGCTGAGGACAGTTTCAAGCTGCATTGTGCAGAGCGGTATCGCGCATTGTGCCCCACTGCTGGTGCCACAGCTGTGGTGGTGGGAGCGACTGTGTGTTCGTCATGGGGGAAGCCATGGACATTGGTGTGGCAGTGTCGGATGCTGAGGCAGCCATTCTGTCACGGTTGGTTGAGGTGTATATAGGGTTACGCATGTGCACTTCCATCCGTGCTATAAGTGAGCGCATCCTTCTGCACTGTTCTCTCACATCCGCCCCCGGGCACCATGCATCACGGCGGTGGATAGTTGAGAAGGCTATTGCCGCAATGCATGATGCCATGCAGGATGAGGTAACGCATGCCCTATTTCTGGCAACGTTCATTGCAGTGTTGCTTGACGGCTCGGATAGGCAGAGGCATCGCATCAATGAGTACGCCATTCTGCTTATTTTCCCGGGGACTGGCCGTGGGGGCATGTGTGAGGTGTTCCTTGGTGTGGTGGATGTGGCCTGTGGTGATGCGCATGAGGTTGCAACGCAGCTAGAATGCGTCCTGATGTCCTGGATTCCTGACCGTGATTGGGTCGGCAAAGAGGGTAGTGACCTTTGCAGTGGACGGGGCTTCTAACCTTGGTGTGCGGGGTGCCAGTGCGCGGCAGGTTGTTGATGTCTCACACATTGAGAGCAATGTGTTCGCCTTGATTGGGAAGTGGTTAGTGTTGATGACACCCTTGGGTGAGCCGTGCCATGTGTTGCAGCGCAAGTTGGGTCTTGCATTGGAGGCTGCTGGCCCAACCCATGTTGATTACTTGGCGGCCGTCAATCGGCAACAAGGCTTGTACAATGGGGCACGGCAGTGGAAGGAGTTGCAAAAGTGTGTGCAAAGGCATGTGCAGGATAAACGTAGTGGCTTGCAGCTCATCCCCACAAGTCATCGCATCAGGTGGTCACAGGCGCATGCACGGCGCAACACTGCTTTTTTGGCCAATGTCCCTTGGGTGGCACGACACTTGGATTCCAAGGTGCAGCATTCTACCAAGGAGGAGGATGTGTGGGAGGACTGTCATGATGCCAGTTTGCTTGCATGGGGGGTGGTCTACGGGGACATCCTGCATGGCATGCGGTGTTTTAACAGTGTGGCACAACTATGTGCGCCCACTGGTGCACACTTAGCCACTGCAACAGGTATGCTAGAAGCCCAGTTGCAGAGGGTGGCTCGCGAGGAGGGTCCAGGGTGGTTGCAATTCAAGGTGCAGACTGTAACTGGTGCGTGGCGTGGTGTGCAGCTGGTCCAGTTTGATTCAGGTGGGCAGAAGTGTGCAACAACCCCTCCTTTTCCAGGCGTTCAGGCGCGTGCAGTGACCGATGTGTTGCTTGCAGGCATCAAGGAGGGGCAGGCAACCATTGACCCCAGGGGGGTGTTGGAGTGCGCAGTCTTGTTGGACCATGGCCGTTTCGTTGCCCTCCCGGTCAATGAGCGTGCTGCATCTGTCTGTCCCCTACCTTCTTTGAAACCCTCTGTCTTGGGCGCAGATCGAAGCGTGCATGGGCAGCAAGGTGGCGTGCCACTGCAACGCCTTGTCCCTTTGCCCATTGCTGTAAAGGGGGCAAGTTGGAATGCAATGCCATGCACATGCTCAGGACATGTGTCTCCACAGTGTCATGCATACTACTGCAGAACCTCTCACGCAAAGAGATGGCACGCTCTACTGCAGCTTCAGCAGGGCAATATGTTCGCAGGGGATCCAGCCATGCTCGCATGAGTATGTGTGTGTGTGGAGGGACGGTAAGAGTTGTCCTTGACAGATTGTACCAGCCCATAGTGATGTTGATAATTATAGGAGGGTATATCGGAAATAGGCTACAGCCTGCAGTAGGCAGCGCCTTTCCCCCCTGCATCTGTAGGCCGGACATTGCTTGTGTCAAGGCCACCGCGGCAGGACGTGTCCTGGTCCATGCCTGGTAGACGGCAGGGCACATCATTGCCCATGCCCACCTTGTTGAGGTGCCAGCTTCAATCTGGTCACCGTTGCCTCCATGGTGCATGCATTGCCGGCGACAATTTAGTCATACGGAGTGGAAACTGATGTCGTTTCCAGAACCCTAGTTGGGACTGTGTTATGCACTGGTGCCAACTGCGCATTGGCAACAGGCAGTGTGGACAAACCACTGCCTAAAGCTCTCGCCGAGCCAAGGCCGGTGGAGACTGACTGTGCCTAATGACCTGGAGTTCAGGGAGCTATATAGTCAGTAAAGGGAAGCTAAACTGTGCTGTTTCACCCCAGCTCCGGAGCACTGATTTTGCTGTCTTTTGTTTGTTCCCGCTTCCATTGAATAGTCCTTGAGATTAATGACAAACGTTTGGGTGTTTCGTTTGTTTGAGTGCCCATTACCATAATTGTATCTGGTTTTGTTGTGGTTCTGGACAAGATCACCAGTCATAGGTCCAATTGTGCAGCGAAAGCTCCCCATTTCATTTTTGGGTGAGCTCCGAGTGAGCGCGGCGGAATGTAGTACACCGGACAGGGTGAAGGTAGTACCCTTGAAGCTCGCTCTGTGATGTTTTTGAACGTTTTTACATTTTCTGTTATATGTTCCAGGAAATTTCCGGCCATAGCCCGAAAGTTCACATACATAGCATACAATATGACATACGGGCCCTTCAGGTCCACAAGGTAAGACGTCTTTGTAGTTGTTTGTATAATCTGTAGTATTATAATCGTGCCCTATGTTACGGTAAGTACGCTGTGTTGATTTCTCACAGTTTCTGGGCAGAAACTGCATTCTGTGTTGTTTGCAACCGCTGGAGCGGTCCCAATTCTGACTGGCTGTGACCAGTGACCGCCGTATACCTGCCTATCTGCAAGCGGAGCCAAGGCGACGGCCGACAGACATGAGGTGAGACGGATTGCACCCCCTGTGGGTCAGACGCCTTGAAATCTGAGTCCGATGGAAGCATTTCTTCGCAGACCAAGGCCTGGGCAACAAGGGAGATGAAGCCCGAACCCAGAAGTGCGGGTCACTGTGGGACCGTCAGGAAGCTGCTGTTTTTACAAGTTTGCAGCCAGTCAGTCCCTTGGACAGAATGCCTGATCTGGATAGCGTAGCCAGGGAAAGGTATTCTTACAAGTTCCTGAACGGATTACTTTTTCATTAGCCCTCGTTCGACGGTAGTTTGTGAATTGTTTGCTATTACCGGTACGTACTGCCAGCCCATTATGGTACGGCGCACTACTCAATTTCAGGACGGGTAGTCGTACGGTTTGTAACTGCTTTGTTTGTTAGGTCTGGATTCTGACCGCAGTATACTCTATTTCAGGGCTATGCCCATCCATGCCCTGAGAAGTGCACCATTCGGCACTTACTCCTCCGGGGTGTAATATACTATATTGAGGTTGACGTCCAGAAATGCAGACCGGCCCAATCACCAGAGTGAATGTATGGTGAGCCCCCTGTTGGGTGCTGGGCCTTGTGACCTCTGTGTTTGTGGTGTATCTTGTGGGACGCCAAGGATAACGCTGATGGCTGAGTCCCTAACCTTTCTGTCCAAGTGCATGACGGTAACGGTAACGTTAACATGACAGTACATGCCACTATAGGCACGGTTTGTGTATGGTACTACCCTCAGAAGTAGAGTATAGTACTGTTGACTGGATTGTGACAGTTTGTTTGTTTGTTGCACTTCTTGCTAACCTTTTCTGTCCCTTCTTCATCTGCATCTATGATTCTGAACCCTGATTCGGACCCCAGTCCTTCACACTGTTGGTATTGTGGTTTTCATCAGAAAATTGAGCTTTCCTATGGACACCATATGTATCTATTGTCTGGTGGAACCTGCAGTAGCGACACCCCTGCTATATGGGATCGTTCACAAAGATTTGTCCACACTCAAAGGCGACTGTGGGTACAACAAACTCTGTGGGGGATATGAAGTTGCTTCTTTGTCATTTCCTTCACCCAGTTCAGGTTTACTGGGATGTGAGGCCAGTTTAGGTGTTTCGGTTACTGTCCACTAGATTGTGACAGTTCGTTTGTTTGTTGCACTTCTTGCTAACCTTTTTTGTCCCTTCTTCATCTGCATCTATGATTATGAACCCTGATTCGGACCCCAGTCCTTCACACTGTTGGTATTGTGGTTTTCATCAGAAAATTGAGCTTTCCTATGGACACCATATGTATCTATTGTTTGGTGGAACCTGCAGTAGCGACACCCCTGCTATATGGGATCGTTCACAAAGATTTGTCCACACTCAAAGGCGACTGTGGGTACAACAAACTCTGTGGGGGATATGAAGTTGCTTCTTTGTCATTTCTCTCACCTAGTTCACGTTTACTGGGATGTGAGGCCAGTTTAGGTGTTTCAGGTGTTGTTAGGGCCTTAAGGGGTCCGACGTACGTCAGAATTGACAGGTACGTCCCGACCAGGCCATATGTTTTGTTTCCGGAACTAATTCAGGTTTCACTACGTGACAAAGATGGACCGCACAAAAACAAGGCGCTGTTACAGCGGATTGTCTAACTCGCTGTGTGTTGAGTCTGAGGTGCTTGGGTGCGGTTAAAGGAACTCGCATTTTGAACTCAAATGGGTTCCAGAGAATGACAGGGACCTAACCCACGTTGTACGCGGGCGTGACCCTTGTTCCTGATCCACAAATACGGGTGAAAAGGGACCAGGAAAACGGCAGTGGCCAATTAGTGCAGGTAAGGCAGCTACGGAGGTTAGGGGAAGGTATGTGATGCCACAGATGTGCAAAAGCTGTGTGATCACATTCCAGGAACCTCGAGCGCCAGAGGGTCCCCCTACAGGGTGGCGATAACCAAGCTGCGGCACCCTCTGGGCTGAATCCCAGCCCGTGAGTTTTGTTTCCAGGTTACCAGCCTGTATTTGGAGTCTACCCCGATGTGATATGTGTGTAGTTTCTGTACTGTACACCGTTGTCACTAATTTTAGTTCAATTAGAGCTGATCGTATGGTAGATGTTCCCTTGTTGTCAACAAGGACGGCGATTGGTGTATATTCATACTCCTGAGGTTGACCAGTGGGTTATGCCCGAGGGAGCTGAGAATTTTCTCAAGCATTGAGATTTCTGCCCAAGCAACGCCTGTCGGGGATGGTTGGGACTGGGGGGGGGAGTGTTTAGGGAATTCAGAGCTTGTCCGGGATTTTATACACACACCGTTCCCTCCCTTTTGTGTCTCTTCCTGCTGGTCACTCCCTAAATGCAGTTTCCAGACGCAAGTTCCTACTTGCGTCTTGGGGGGGGGGTGTTTTAGGATCGACCATGCCTCTTTCACTTGTTTCCTCCATGTTCTTTGATGCTCTCTTGGGTCGGCCAAGTTTTCTCTTGAGGCATTAAGGGTGATCACACGCCTCAAAGCTTTTCAACCTTTTGGGAATCAAGCTAGGGAAGGGAGTGTTTGGTTTCGTCATGCCCTGCGCCCCCGGCCCCCGGTGTGGGACCTGATCCCCGGCTATGGGCACACATATTCTCCTTTGTGCTGACCCCCGTTATCCCTTTGTGTAGGCTATTACAGGCCCACACTATGGGATAGGATAGAGGATATCATTAGCCTTCATCCCCCCTTAACCTTCCCTCTCATGGCACTTTTGACCTGAGCCTGCAGTAGGAATATCAGGGAACTCGGCTTTTTTTTTCACCGCCACTTTTGTATCAGTCATTGGGGAATTCATTGCCCTGTTGATGCCTATGCAAATTTGCCTTAAATTGGCATAGATACGGAAGTTCGATATTGGCAGCGGCCTGGTGAGGAACCAGCGTCGCGCCAATTCGCGGGCAAACTGCCAGCCGGGATCTGGCGACCCAAATCGCGAGACCATGAACTGGCCTTTACGGCAAGTCCAGCCTGTTGAGTTGAATTAATCCTGACTGCATGGTTGTAATAGTCAATACTTAGTTTATAATAGGCATTTTAAAGGTCGGGCTCCGGTGCCACTATTTCCAGAAACCCCTTAATGTCATGCTGCCCAGACATTCAAAGTATAAGGATACCTCAGGCATCTTTGCCGGCACCTTACGGTGCCTTTTTCTCTTTCCCCCCATTGTTAGTTTAGGCATGGCATGCATATGTTATGCATTTCATGTTGTCACTTCAATCTACCTGTAAATTGAGATTATGCATCCAATTCTCTTGAGAAGAGATGCGTGGGAACCGCATGAATCTTCTCTGCAATGGTATGTTATTTGTTCATGTGAGTTGCAAGTCAATCGACAGATATGTCTAAATTTCTAGGTTTGAATTGAGTTTTGGTTGTGGTGAACAACCTATGGTGAATCTCAAGTTCAAGTTGAATTCATTCAATACAGGGTGAAGCCAACATTGGTATACATTTTGGCTTGCCTTCCCCTGCATTTGCAATCACGAGTTATTGTCGTGGTGGGTCACCACAATCCATGGTGGGACCCACTTTGATGCATGAAGAGTTCATTTTTGTGTTGTTCATGATGTAACTTTATCGAGTTTGTGTGGCGTGTCATCGTCCAGTTTTCTCGTAATTTCTTTCGGATGTCGTGACGACAACTCGTTAGTTGCAAAATCGTCTTGATTGAAGTTCATTTGTGCAAGCGGAGCGCGCGCACCAGCACACACACAGCCCAACACCCCAGCCAGGAGTGGCGGGGCGCAGCCGAAACCCGAGCCCAAACACACACACCCACACCGCGCACCCGTGCCAGGAGTGGCTGGGTGCAAGCGGAGCACGCACACAAACACGCACACCCCAACACCCCAGCCAGGAGTGGCGGGGCGCAGCCGAAACCCGAGCCCAAACACACACACCCACACCGCGCACCCCAGCCAGGAGTGGCGGGCTGCAAGCGGAGCGCGCACACGAGCCCACACACAGCCCAACACCCCAGCCAGGAGTGGCGGGGCGCAGCCGAAACCCGAGCCCAAACACACACACCCACACCGCGCACCCCAGCCAGGAGTGGCGGGGTGCAAGCGGAGCGCGCACACGAGCCCACACACAGCCCAACACCCCAGCCAGGAGTGGCGGGGCGCAGCCGAAACCCGAGCCCAAACACACACACCCACACCGCGCACCCGTGCCGGGAGTGGCTGGGTGCAAGCGGAGCACGCACACAAACAAGCACACCCCAACACCCCAGCCAGGAGTGGCGGGGCGCAGCCGAAACCCGAGCCCAAACACACACACCCACATCGCGCACCCCAGCCAGGAGTGGCGGGGTGCAAGCGGAGCGCGCACACGAGCCCACACACAGCCCAACACCCCAGCCAGGAGTGGCGGGGCGCAGCCGAAACCCGAGCCCAAACACTCACACCCACACTGCGCACCCGTGCCACGAGTGGCTGGGTGCAAGCGGAGCGCGCACACGAGCACACACACAGCCCAATACCCCAGCCAGGAGTGGCGGGGCGCAGCTGAAACCCGAGCCCAAACACACACACGCACACCGCGCACCCGTGCCACGAGTGGCTGGGTGCAAGCGGGGCGCGCGCACGGGCACACACACAGCCCAACACCCCAGCCAGGAGTGGCGGGGCGCAGCCGAAACCCGAGCCCAAACACACACACCCACACCGCGCACCAGTGCCAGGAGTGGCTGGGTGCAAGCGGAGCACGCACACAAACACGCACACCCCAACACCCCAGCCAGGAGGGGCGGGGCGCAGCCGAAACCCGAGCCCAAACACACACACCCACACCGCGCACCCTAGCCAAGAGTGGCGGGGTGCAAGCGGAGCGCGCACACGAGCCCACACACAGCCCAACACCCCAGCCACGAGTGGCGGGGCGCAGCCGAAACCCGAGCCCAAACACACACACCCACACCGCGCACCCGTGCCAGGAGTGGCTGGGTGCAAGCGGAACGCACACACAAGCGCACACACACCCCAACACCCCAGCCAGGAGTGGCGGGGCGCAGCCGAAACCCGAACCCAACCACAACCCAGACCCAAACACAAGCGCCACGCAACAGCAGGAAACCCAGTGTCCATAGCCCGGGCACTGAGGCAGCACGTGCCATGCAGGTGACCCGGCCAAACGAGATCCGGAGACCGGGGGTAAGGCTGCATCCTAAGGCCTGCGCTGCTTTGGGACTCGAGGCGGAGCGTGCGACACCCAAGCACCTCGGAACCCCAGTACCAAGAACATGCATGCATGCCTTGGGAACGGGATACGCCACGAAGTCCGGTGAACCCCTAGGGTTCCGCCCAAAGGAGGGGACGTGCGCAAGCACGGGGGCCCACCCTCCCGGCATGACAAGCAGTCACGCTGGCGGCGATCAGCCCTCCCGGTGTTGACCGGGGCCGCTTTGTTGGGGGCCACCAGTCAGGTCTAGTGGGATGTAAGCCGCCTCCCCTCTTCACGCGAGGAACCTCTTCCTGTTCGTCACAGGGGCGACGCCAGGGGGAACCATGGGGCGCCTCTCCACGACCGAGTGCACCTACCTACCTACTTAAGTTCATTTGAGCCATTGGCGTTTTTTGGCGTCCGTTTTGGTGTCGATATTTTGGGCACTTTGTTTTCTTGTGCTCAAAGTTCGCCACTATATCTCCAAGATATAGTGGCGACGGAAAAGAAGTAAGAGCTCATTTTGTTCGTACTTGCTGCGTACAAACAATATGTGTTCCACGTTTGGTCGCATTTCGACGCTTTCAACATTTTTAGTTCAAAATTTTAAGCTTTTTTCAGCTCATTTTGGCATATTCATTTTATGCCAAAAATTAGTCATTTTTGGCCTTTCGTGGGCCTAGCTTTTGAGCTTGGATCTCCGACCACGCGTCGAGTTCAAGTTTAAGTGGTGTCTGTGCGTGTTGTGACATGTGTCTACAATTGTTAATGCACTTTGTTCGACCGTGAATCATTGTACATAGGGCCACACAGCAATGTTGGTGATTGTGTTTTGAATTTTTTTTCATGTGTCCACTTGTGACGACCATGGACATCCACTACCATTGAAATTTGGGTCAAGTTATCGATCATTGGTTGTGTTCATGGTCAGTACTATTCATATATCTTCGTCTTGAGTCGCCGTGGATTTTTTCTTTGCGCTACGCTCAATTTCCCATATGGTATTTTGGCCAATTTTTGCTTATAGTAAATTTGGTCATATGAACATTGCCCAAATTTACTTAGTTCTCCGTTGAGCTTTGGAACTCATATCTTCGGGTACATGTTGAACTGGAACTGAATTGCTCAATTCAATGGGAGAGCGTGCTTTGCACCCTATGCGCATGTTTTTACTTGGTTATAATTCACCTTGGGTTTGCAACACCATTGCAATCTCCAAAAAACCTTTTCGAGATTTCAAATATTGCGTGTTCACTTCAGGCACTTGGTTCTTCTGGGTCTTTGGGCCAAATCTCCTTGTTCATTGACCCAAGACCTCCCCAATGCTTCTACTTTGGGTATTTAAACTTGTTTTGGTATGTTATATCACTTACCCAATCCAATGGAACCAATTTAGCCAAGTGTATAGGATAGTGGTTTTACATGGTCCGAGACATGTACATTATGGACCCTGAAAACCACCCTGTTATGTAGTCACTTGGCGGGTAAACAGTGAAGAACCTATGAGGACTTAGACCTTGAGGTCTTTTTCTATGTCTCAATGGTGCTCCCTACATTGTATTGAGCATTTGTTGGAAGGTTACCGGTACATAGGTTCACTGTTTGGAATTTGGTCCCGAATTCTGTCGACAGTTCCAAATTTGATGAGGTCACTTATGGGCCATGGGATAGTTAGGATTTGGGGCACTATTTCACCCATGGCCTCTCATTAGTTTCTGAGCCCCATATTTGAAGATTTTGGGTTATGGCCTACCCTTATGGGAACGGACCAAACCCATATGGGTCCTCAATTTTGACTTCAAATCTGACGTTTGTTGAAGTGCCTTGTCATGTTCTGACTCTTGTCCCCTGCCAGCGCGAGCACAGCAACTGCTCAGTGCGGGCAAGTGAGTGAACATCATGGGGTATATGCTCACCCCCATCGTGAATTGGGGCGCCAAGTTTGGGAGATATGAGAATCTGTGGAGGCTGCAATGCTTCAATGTCTGCAAGGTAATGAAGCAGTGGCTGATGATGGTGACAGCCTGCCCTTCTTTGGAGGGCCGGGTACACCACTAAGCTCAACGGCACCCTCAGGAAAGGGTACAGAACGGCACCAGGCAGATGTGGTCAGCATTGTTGCACCTGATGGGACCCCTGACTCGCATGCTGGCAACCATGACTTCATCACTTTTCGCGGAGGTATGGAGTGTGCCACGTGCAAGAAGGAGGTTCGCATCTGGTGCAATACATGTCTTGTGTGCCATGCATGCTTTTGCGCAAGTCCACGTCCTTGTGGGAACGTGGTGGTGAATGTTGTAGATGATGTCTGTGATGAGGGGGAGAACAATAGTGCAGACGAATTGGCCACACCACGGAAGCCAAATAAGAGGCGTGGTGTGGCCAGGATGCAGGCGAAATTGGTGATGGCCACGCAGAATGGCAGGCTGCGTGATTGGTCGAAGGGGGCGCTGTTGAACTGTCTGGATGTGCTTGGTGTGAAGGTGGCAGGTAACAGCGATCGGCGGGAACTGCGGGACCTTGCTACGCAGCATGCGTTGCCATTATTGGAAGAATGGGATGCCTTTGTGCCGGACACGGACCGTGTCACCCGTTCTGCGGCACCACCAAGCAGCTCCCAGCCCAGTTGCTCGCAACCAGTGGATGACATGGATGGACTCATCGATGAATGAGAGGATGCCCACGTATTTGCATGTGCCCTTTTGTTGTTGTGTGCTGTCTTCGAACATTTTTCCCATTCTCCCTGTTTGCACATTTGATTTGATGTTCTGTGGCATTACCACGACCATTTTATTTGTGGATCTGAATTTAACTGATGCTGATTGCAATGGTCATGATGCAATCCCTTGAGATGTTTCCCATTTGGCTTTTTTGTGTGGTGGTTGTTCAATTTTCCCACTTTTCCTGGTCCCACATTTTCCCCTTTCCCCTTTCCCCTTTCCCCTTTCCCCTTTCCCCTTTCCCCTTTCCCCTTTCCCAAAGTACACAAACAAATTGTCTGCTCAAACAACCAAAATCAGAATCAAATTGAAGTTGTCACATACACTACTGTCAACAACAGGTGTGCAATTGCTTTCCAAACAGGGGGGTCTGTGTTTTCTGTGGCGCCTTTTCTCCTTGGGGGGGGGGGGGAGGGAGGCTGGAAAGCACCCGATAGTGGGGGGGGGGGATGGTTGGGGGGGGTTTCCTGTGAAGAATTTGGTGTGGACAATGGCGGGGGGGGGGGGCATTGGACCCCTAGACCCACCTCCAGTACATAAGAATATCAGACATCTTCGTGGACAGACCGCACACACAACATCCCTTATCAGACATCAGACATCAGACCTTATACACATAGCTGGCATGGTCCATGTAATGCCCATACAACCAATCTTTGAACTGCGTGAGGCGCACACGGATGTAGGCTTCCATAAGAAACCCACGGGTTTGCTCCCGTTGCTGAAGGCGCGCGCGTGCGTATAACGAAGTTTGGTTTCGCCGAACGGGTTTTTTGGGTTGAAGTGTGTGGCTGCGCGGATGCATAGCTTTTGCTTCTGAAAAAGTGAATGCAGAGCTAAATGCATAAGGTTACTCATTGTTTGTGGAGGTTAGACAACGATGGCAATTGAGGGAAGAACTCAATGAGGTTGACCAACCAGCGACGAATCAGTTGCATGTAGCCTTCATACCATGTCTCATACATGTTGGACTCCACGACACCAAGGTGATGACTACTTTTGAGGAAGGGAAGCTCAAAGTTTTTTGAGTATGCATACTCTAATTGAAGGAGAAACGCAACATGCGCATCTTCTAACCATTCGGCCTCGCTCGAAACCACTTGTTCAAAAACCTCAAAATAACGTTGAATGCACTGCCAGCTACCACCGAATGTTGCAAACCGATTGAAAGAAGTGCGTTGTAGCTTCATGGCCAGGGGAGGCGAACGTTCTCTTTCATCCTGTTCCTTCTTCAACAATGAGAATTCACTACGTTCGGATGTTGGAACATGTTTGCTCAAGTGTCGGGCTACATTGTAGTGCATCGTGAATTTGCCACTTGTTTTCTTTGTGTAGACCAAGTAAGTGAGGTCACCGTCTTGAAATTGTTTAATCACCTTTTGGTTAAAGAGGGTTCTAGCGAGGTTCGGGATGTGATCATCATAGCAAATCCGTAATGCCTTTTGAAATCTTACATCATGGTGGTTTCGGTTCCTCCAACGATAACAATTCATTTTTTCACACTTTAGTGAACCCATGTCAAAGAGGAGTGGTACTTGCTGCCAAGGAAAGTTATGAAAGGCATCCCAAGGCCACTCGAAGCAACAACACACCCTTTGTTGAACCATGCAACCCTACTGCCCCTAGATGTGGTCAAAATCTCATCTCCACTTGCAATTGTAGCATCAATTCACAATTGTACTGTAATGTAAGTGGAGAACACACCTTGCAACCAAGTTAGGCCACGGAACTTCTTCTTAGAGCTTTGTGTTACATGGGTTCAACCAAAGAATCAAACAGCTGCGGAAATGGACGGAAATGAACAAGTGAGGCATTGTACTTGGGAATGACAACTTGTTGGCAATGCTCAGGCTTGCGACGTCAGATGGTGTCCAAAATGTCACCGAAAAGTCGCCAGCGACGAAACGAAGCTACAACCAAGCTCATACTGCCTTCAGAATGCACAATGGTTGCCCAATAAGCAACACCGACCTAATTTTGAATGACGCCGTCAAAAAAAGCACAGAATCATCCTTTTCAACACTTCAGGATATACTCACAATATTTGAAAGCAATTATCGCACTGCGTGTAGAAAAATATTTCAACGGAGAAGACATGGTTGCTGCCCGCACTATTTCAGTAGTCGCGCGTGATTGGGGAAGGTGATTTGTTGCGTGGCCCCTTGAGTTGGTGTAGGGACTCGCAATCCACGCTTTGTTGCGCGGACCCTCGAATTGGTTCGGAACACGTGGCCAATCTAGATTTCGTCCCTCTTTGTTTGATGGACCCTCCGGACATCAGCTGTTATCAAGTGGAAGTTCAAGCTTTGTGACATGGAGTTTTGGGCAGGGTTTATGGCGTAGGACGGAACCTCGAACAAATTTCCCTTGTGTGTTCTTCCACCCCCTACTTCTCACATCAGAGCGTTGGGTCTAATGGCTCAGCAACATGCCTCAGAAATTTTGCCTATCCGTTCGGGTTCCCTCACATGCAATGGGATCATTTGCAAGCACGACGCCACCACCCTCTGTGTTCTTGGTGGTCAAACTAGTCGATCGTCTTGTATGTTGCTTTTGGGCCTTGTTGCTACCTGCTACACTTTGCCACTGTTGCCACGGTTGCTTGCGCACTCAACGCACCGCGGTTGAGTACTTGTTCGAAAAAGCCACCGCAAGCAACGACGGAGTTGCCTAGCCCCATCAGTGTGTTTGCTGCATACTTCATGGAGTGGAGCGAAGCACTTGCAGGCTCCCCCATGCCAACCTAAGGATGTAGGGACAAATGGAATCACGTTGCACCACCGTATCGCTTTGGACAACGTGGGGACATGGGGAATGTGTGCCAACTCGGGTTGTACGGGTTGTGTTTCATAGGCTTTGAAGATTTGTTCACGATATCAAGGGAAACAAGTTTCTTCTTCATCGTGACATATGGGCTCTCGACGGTGGTGACGTGTTAAGTCGGTGGCAAGTGCGTTTACATTGACGTCGAGGGTACGACCCATCGTCAAGGGCTACTATTTGCGCAATTGCGTGACATCCATCATCGGAGTCCAGTTCCGAAAGCAGCAGTTCGGACAACAGTGCCAAAGTGGTTGCCGCGACAGGACACAAGAAAATGAGAAAGTGTACAGAACGGAAGTCGAGTAGCGACCCCAAAAGGCTGCGGAAGTAGACAATTACGTGAGGTGCACAGGCAGGTGCATACAATGTTACGCTATGGCGGGGGGCCTGGGACCAATGCAGTGCAAGAGGTTCCTTGAGGAAATAGACATTGAAGTGCAAGTGGTAGATGGGTATATCCACTAGGGAGTTTTTTTTTTGGGGGGTGCGAAGTGCATGCAGTTCCGCACATTGCCGCGAGACACACAACAACACACAACCATAGCGTGACAGACAACGTATTTGTTGTTGGCACAGCCGAAGTTCCGGGATTGGGCCCCGTGAAACACGAAACGACTTGAAACGGCCGCATTGTGGGATTGGGCACCCCATGAAGCTATGCTCCGAAACGCGAAACGATTCCAAACGACCGTATTACGGGACGGGGCACCCCATGAAGCGGTGATGCGAAACGCGAAACGTGACAAAAGGTACGCCTTGCAGGATTGGGCACCCTGTGAGGCACCCTCTTTGGTGTTGGGCCGCGCCGAAGAGCAATCGTCCATGCCCCCCCCCCCCTCCGGCAGGGGGCATGGGCTGCTACAACCACCATTGCATTGGTGAGGAGGTAGAGTGGAGGCCTCCGTTGTTCTTTGCTAACCCTTTAGGCCACTGCGTCCCTGCCACACCTAATATGTGAAGCAGCAGCATCAAGTAAGCCTGCAAAGATCCGTCAATTTTGAAGCAACACCCCCCCCAATTTCTTCTGCATGCCCAAAAAATGGACAAATACACACTTGTGCACATCCACGGTAACCGCCCGCGGCGTGTTTTGGAAAATTTCAGTTGCGCGCAACAGGGGTAACCCCCCCCTTTTTTCGGAGTGGCCAAGTTTAGGCAAAACCCCATGACTTCACATTTGGCAGAACCCCCCCCCCCCTGGTGTTATGTATCCATTTCTATTTTCCCCAGACGGCTACAGTTACACAGCGACTTTTCATTCTCCCTAAGACACCAAGGGCTATGCAGCCCCTTTCCTTTCCCCCGAGATTCGAGACCCATCGGTATCAGGGCTTCTAGGACTGTGTTTCCCGGGCTTCTGGAAGTGTGTTTCCTGTGCTGCAACGCAGACAAAGGGGCTAGTTCGTGCCCTGGCTACCTCCAACCCAACTCGCGGGCACCATGTGGCGCTCGTGCCTGGGCCTGAATAATCTGAACCATTTGGTTGTTAGTGTCCGTGTATTTGCCATGCACTGCAATTGTAGAGTCTAACCGATCCACGTTTTATCCCTTTGTAGGAATGGATTGCAATTCCAGAGTCCAAGGTACCCAAGGTACTTTGCAGTGGTATCAAAATGAATGAAGCACGACTCCCCCCCTGATGAAAAATAGGTAGGTCAAATGCAAAAAAAGCCGCAAACAAATATTACTTTTCAGCTTCATGCCCTTCACAAAGATCGGTTCCGCAAAAAAAAACGCAAAAATGAAATGATTTTCCACATCTTCGGGTCGGACTTCAAAATTTTGCCACACTAAAATTCAAAATACCCGACGCAAAAAGGATTTAGCAAATCATTAAAATCCGCTCAGTATATACCCCTTTCAATTTTTCAATGCTTTGCTCATAGCTGGAGCTCATGTGGGTATTTTGGAAGGCCAAGTCGGGCGCAACACTTGCGTGGCCGCAATTGACCAAGGGCCGAATACCCTTAAAAGCAAATATCCCCACCATTGTAACCATGTGAGTCTTTCACTTTCCTTCTCCTTAGCAAGGGCTCTATCCAAGGGGCTTTTTCAACCCCCCTCCCCCAAGTGAAAGTTCACCCATTCCAATTCTTGTGAACTTGGTGAGTTGTTGCAGAAATTGTCCTATATGTCGTGTCCTGAGTAATGTGTTCACTCGTACTCCTACTGTCCTCTTGCATCTCCACCCTTTGATGTTTGCATTCCTCACGATAGCCCTGCTTGTACCTTTTATTGCACCCTGTATCGGTTTGCAAGATGCGGTGGGTACGCTGTGGGAACAGTTCGTTTCCGATGTGGCCATCATGTGCTGCATCAAAGCCAACGGCGCACCCGCTAAGCTACAACCGACGCAACTGGAGTGTGTTGCTTGCGTGTTCTAATCCACCCACACCCACTGCCTCAGCTGCCACACCGACTGTGCAAGACACACAATCTTTCCCTCCCCCCGACATAACAGCAGTCCTGTAGGAGTGCTTCAATAATTACCACAACCCTGCCTTGCCCTGTGTCACATGCAAATAGGCCATTTTCGTGAGAGGTATGCATTTCACTGCAGCCTCATACTAATTTTGTTGGTTACATTGCACCTTGAAATCACACATCATGGTAGCTATGCACCTTTGCACCTATGCAACAAACCCGCAGCTCACTTTTGTTTTCAATGAAGTGTGTTTCATGTGCCATGTTGTACGACAAGGATGGAGGGGGGGGGGTGTTCCCAGAAATCCGTTGGCGTGGGGAGTTTTAGAAAACCCCGCCCTTTTTAAAAAAAAATGGTACGTGGGAGCGGGGGTGGGTGTTAGGGGTGTCTTCTGACGCAAGAACATAGGCCTGAAGTTTTCTGCTGACATTCTTTTGGGCTACACATCCAAAGTTTTTGGTGGCCCCTACAATTGGGGATATGGACTAATCTTCCACAATATTTAAGGCCCCTTCAGTTGGGGATATGGACTCAAAACATCCACAGATTTTGGTGGGTTCTTGAGTTGGGTACTTGGATTTCAACTCAGCCGTTCTTCTCAACATTTGCCCCGCATGTACCAAATGCCCGAACTACTACACTTAAGTTGTTCCATCAAACTGTCCATGAATTGAGCGCGAAGTCGTGCAAGACGAGGCGCTATACAAATGTCGTTTGTTGCTCTGTGAAGATCCCGCCCTCGAAGCTCATCCCCGACAAGAGGTAGCGGTTGGTGTTGGGTGAAACTTGTCGCTGCACCATGATATTGTTGGACCCAGCGCTCGTTTCGGTGGTGTACATAGCTGATTGAAGATCCCGTGGGTGCAATGGCCATGGTGCCGAACAACCAATGAGGTATGGTACAATATTACTCAAAATCCACACACCTTGACAAGACTCCTATTGTGCCATCTTTGATATTTTCTGTTGCATGCATGAATGCCACCGCTCTTCTAGGTACGTTCCCTTTCGTTTGCTCCTGTCTCACAGATGCATGCTTCCTCCCACATATTTGCATTGCAGCTCTTAACACACACAGTGTAATGTCTCGCAATCAGTTACCGGTTACGGCCGTGGGGAATACACGCATACAAGGTCTCGTGTGCACAGAATGCAGTATCAATTTGGAACTGTGGGCTGTTGGATTGCCTGTTGATGTATTGCTCAACCTTTAGTTGTGGAACATTGGCTTTAACAGCATAGTCCCTCTTGTACGCCACGTGCATTGCCACTACGGCTCATCCTATTGTGTTCCGCGGGCACGTTTAGTTTTTCATGCTGCACAGCTGAAAGTGCACTGGTGTATGGTGCCACTAAGGAGGTGCTTGGGACAAGTGGCCATTGCTTTGGCAAGGATGTGCAATCATGTGGCAGTGCACTTGCGGAAGGGAGAGGTGGTAACGGGCCCTAGGATGTGTGGCGAGCCAGGACCTTGTGCTTTCTTTGGTCGCAATGGAGGCACATGCACAATGAGTATTGTGCGCAAGAAAATTTGCAACACGTGCCCGTGTGTAGTAAGTAACATTGAAGCTAGTAGTGGCCATGCGCAAGCAAGAAAACATGCACCGTGAATGTCCTATTCTTGGGTGCAGTGCCACTCTGTGGGTTTTGAACATCAAAACTCACTTGGCACGTTGCCATCCTACCGTGCCACTGAACACCGTCGATTTGATAGAATGGGTTGCAGTTAGCCAAGATGATGAGAACAAAAAGAAGGGAGCCAAAAAACTCCCCGGGTTGATGAGGCCCAAGATCACTTTGAAGGGGGCACAAGCGGTTGACAACGGGGGTGCATCTTACTCTGAAGCCTCTCTTGGCCCCCGGGATTGGGAATGGAGACCAGAGGAGGATGCAAGCTCCACGGAATCAGGGTCTGCTGCAGATCTTGATTCGTCCAGTGGTGATGAGAGTTCGGCATCTTTGGAAGATGGTAATAGCTCCTTGTCGTCCTCTTCTTCCGGGGTGGAACTTTTCCCCAAAAGGGAAGCTGTGAAAGCCAAGGGCACGAAGCGGTCCATTACCACTCCTATGCACAATGCTAAAACGCAATACACAGTGAAGACACCTGGGCGCAAGAAGTAGGCTGGCACACACACACACACACACACACACACACACGACACAGACTAATACATCCTCTTCCCCGCACACCTCCTCCCTCTCCCTCTCCTTCTCCTTTAGCAACATCCACACAAGGACTAGAAGGCCCACACAATGGCGCGGGGAGGGAGGCCGAGCCTGCCATAGCCTTAAGCGCCTGCCGAGTTGCGTTAGCCAGCCAGTATAGTATCACACACTCACCTTCTTTTACGCCCTCGCCTTGATGCATTGCTCACCCCATGGTGTATTTCTGAACCCATGGTGTATTTTGAACCCAATGACCGCCTCGGAGACCCACACTCTTGAGGTTTCTGGTACCCATGGCCGGAAATACCCAAGCCGATGAAACCCTACCGTACACGTGGGTAGGGGCGGTGTGAATTGTTAGATCACACCTGGGCCGCATACCCAACTGTACGGAGGTGCCCGTCACTATACGAGAACCGGAATGTATTTCATTTGGTGTGCATGTATGCTCACCCCTTAGGCCAACGGCCCCATTTTGGGTCCGCTAAGCGGGGCTGGGAGGTGGGGGGCTGGGGTGCCCTTCCCGCGGACGATACCCTGCGCATCGGAAAACCCCCCTAGAACCCGCCCCCCCCCCCACCTCCCCTTTTTAGATTTGGCTCTGGGGTAGGTTTTAAGCAGGATATCTGACCCCTTCCCCCCTTGACAGGGATGCAGGGTTGTGCTGTGCTGTCTGTGAATGTGGATTTGCATGCAATTCGATTTCAGCGTGCACGGTAATGGCCATCACTGCAACCACTTTGCTGCTTGGACACCAAGACCCCAATTCTACCCCATTTTTGGAGGGGTTGTTTTACAATGGTGAAATTGTGGTGCATATTTAAAATTTCCAATTTTACAATGAAAATGTAAAGGCACAGTAACAATATTATAAGCCAAACAATATCTGAAAACAACAACAATTTGCACAGGGAATTAAAATTGTACAAATTTACCACACATGAAACGTCTTCAAAATTAGAATCCAAGCAACATGTAAAATGAATACAGAAGGCAGAATATAGATTTCATTACCCAGTTAGTGAACAGAGTAGGTCCACCAGGTGGCACTGGAACACGTGAGCATGTGGGGCGCTCGTTTGTACTGTAAGCCCTACTCCTTGATCCGGGCTGTTGCCCGAGAGCTCACTGTGAACTGGATGGACAGTTTGAGTGGGAGAAAAAAAAATGAATACACAAGGCACAATTTGCATTGACATGCAACATGCATCCATTTCGGGTCTGCAGGCAATTCATTTTTGGAGCAGAATTTATAGTCCTTCAGTACATTTCCCTCTGGTAAAACACGCTTTACATCTCAATGCCGGTGGCCAAATCCTTGTAAACCCCTGAACTAATCAGCCTGCATGAGATCCCAAATGAGGGTGACGCGAAGGGTGAAATATACAGCATGTGCTCTAACAGGGCTGCAACCTGCATCCTATATAGCTCGCCTGGGCGACTCAGGTGGCATTCGGTTGTGCAGTAGCAGCAAATTGAAAGATGACGTGCGAGTCAACCTCTCGGACGGTTTAGTTGGACTGTAAACAACATACCCCCCCCCCCCCTCTCTTTCTCTCATTCTCTCCAAAGAGCGGTCCATTCTGCTCCATGTGCACCGCAGCCGTTCAGCCCTATGTACACTTACAAATAATGCGAAGTTGTGCAATATTTTTACACAATTCACAAAATTGAAACAAAAGAAAAACATACTTGCCCCAGTTCAACCCTGAATTGCAAAGGTTGGTGTCAGTGCTGCCAGAGCAGCACAACAAAGACACAGCCGTGCAACAGATGGTAAGAGACCATCTGTTGCCAAACTGGCAAAACTCACCACAACTCTGGTGGCTTTTTCACAACAGCCACCTGATGTGCGATGTTGCTCGCGATTCTTGCTTGCTTGTCTCGTCATACATGCTCGTTGGCTTGTTGTAGTTCCACTGCAGTGCTGTGATTTCGCTCTGTTGGCATTGTACGTGCTGTGCTGCTCAGATCTTGGCCCAGTGGCCGACGGTGGCAGCGGTGATTGTGAATGAGGCCAAGGGACTGTACAGCAGCAGCAGCCTTGGGATCGAAGAGCAATTCTGGGGCTCCAGCATCTTTGGTGTGCCGCATGGGTACCGCTTCATCAGGTTCGGGGCAGAGCAGTATGACATGCGACCCCCGTCCCTCGCAGTTCGGGTGGTTCGGGGATTTACGGAGCTTGTGGGGGAGTCCTCAGTGGACTGTTCTGCGTCGAAGCTCCAGGCTGTGATTAACTTTGAGGCAAAGCCTCTGTTGCGCGGTACTGCTCACAACGTCAAAGGGAAGATCCTCGACACCGCCACTGGCATGCAGGTGCGCTTGTGCAACATAATTGCCTGACCTACTACACTTTGACTCTAACTGCTACTTGCTTACTTACAAGCCAGCTGTCTACTTTGCAGTGGATTTTTGGGCAGTTGAAGGGAGTGCGCTGGATTTGCGCTTTTTCTAGACATCATGTCAAGCTAAGAACGCTCTGTTCCGCTTATCTACAAGCTCTCAGTTGTAGCTCAGTTGGTGAGGCATTCTTTGGTTCAATTCCCTCTGCATGCATTATTCCACATGTCAGTTGTGTCATGTTATTGTCTATTGGACCAACTGTGGGACTGGTTTTGAGCTGCAGCTCCCACATCCATCAGGCAGTATTGTTCCAAATTACACTCAGATGGCTTTGGTAATGTTAGGGCCATTACATTGCTTCGCCCTGAGGACTTTCAAGGGTATGACAAGCCTTTTGGACACCGCGCTCAGTTAGTACATCATGCCAAAGAGGCCCTTGGATTGAAATAGAGAACAAGAGATTTCCAGAAGCATTTGTATGCAGTGACCCATATTGTTCATTCCACTGGCAAGGGTACTAGACATTTGGGAATGGAAAGGGAGCGTTTTCCACAGTGGGCTTGTTGGGGGAGGGTGACGATGGATATGCGCTGGATAATCTGGCGCAAAGTAGACAGCTGTTACAAACCTTTGGGGGAGGGTGACGATGGATATGCGCTGGATAATCTGGCGCAAAGTAGACAGCTGTTACAAACCTCATTTTGTCCACCTGCGGGATCCTCTGCGTCTGCCGTTTAGCATGACGCATGCTTCTTGATCCTTCCCCCATTCTCGATGCATCCACCCCGATCCTGCCCCGATCCTCTGCTGCAGTTGTACGAGATTTGTGGCAATTGGGCGGGCCAAGTGTGGCTGCAGAATGGGGATGAGCGGGAGTACATCCATACGTGGGATGCAAGTGATTGCCCGCTACAGCCCGTGTACAGGGACGCCGATGCTCGCAGGATCTGGGGCAAGGTCACGGAGTGCATGCGCCGCAGTGACTGGGCGACCGCTGGAAGCGAGAAGCGCCAAATTGACAGTCTTGAGGGGGCCAAGGAGCCAAAGTACTACGCCTTTGATGAAAAAAAGCACATGTGGGTGCGCAACGGCGAGCCCTTGCCCAATGCATCGCCCCCAATGGGAGACACGTAAGCACTACTTTGGGACTTGGGGTGTATGGCGTTCTGTGGCCAGTCTTCCCCCGCAGTGTGAGACCTGCAGACTCCGTCTGGTGCGGTGGGCAGGGGGAGGTGCAGTTCTGCCCTCATGACCGTCCTGTTGGACACCATGTGAATATCCTAACCTGCTGGGCCTCGAATGGAATTGACGTCGTGGACCAGATTTGACCTGATGGACCGCATGGCGACCTCCTGATGGCAGGGGAAGGGTGGTATCTGGGAAATGGACACCTGTGCTCGGCCTAATACTTTGTCAAGACGAACTTCTGTTTTGCCGGGACGCACTGACTCCAAAAATACCATTTTCAATGTTTTGTGATTTTTGGGTCACCTGTAGACGCCGGGAAATGTTCCACATTGGAGGTGGGCAGGGAAATTGGCTCTGAACCCCCACCCCCCCCATTGCCTCCTGGAAGCTCAGTGTCGCGCATGCCTGTTGCTGGGGCATGCCAATGCCTTCTGCGGCGAGATACACATGCAATATCTACTCACCAGCACCTTTTTGGGCAACGCTGTGGTAGCTTTGTGCGAGAAAATCGCCTTCGCTATTTCACCTTTGTTGCATACTGCGCCGCCCCGCCGCCGCCGGACGTCACAGGCGCAGCAGGCTGTGAGCAGTGGGCAGACAGGTTCCACTCTAACCCACAAAAACAACCCAGCCCTCCCCACACTCGCCCAAAGAACGATCAATCAGCAGGCAAGTCATGCGAAGACAAGGTACTGGGCACTGATTGTATTACAGTGTTGGTGGTAGAGCTGTCGGAGGCTGCATGGTGGTAATAATATGCATGCTGTGCCACCTGGAACATGTGGGGCAACCGGCCAAGTATCCGAGAATGGTTGGCACTTGCGGCAGTACCTGCTCCCTGGCGTGCTGCCTAAGTCCCAATTTGCATATGGTCACACTTCAACCTTCCGGCTGCATGACAACCGACCAGCCTTGATTGACCCACCGCCCCCTGGACTGCCCTTGTGGACCCCCTCCCCCTGCCCACCAAGGGGCAGAAGCAGCACCTGTGAGTAGCGGGACAGCTGTCCCACTCTCACAAAGTAAAACTAGTTTTTCCCTAGCTGTTAGGTAGCCAAAAAGGCTGCCGGACTCTCGCAGTTTTTTTACCCCACCCTGTTCACCCCCAATTGGCAACCAACCCACCTATCCAGGAGTGGAGGATTCCCTCCGCAAAAGGCGAACACGTACACACACGGGTCTGTACCAACCAGCATACTCTTTCAGCTTTTCTGGCAGCACCACTGCACCCCGCCACCCACCCCTCTTGCACGATAGTTTTCTCTTTGCCCTCGGCGATGCATCCAATTGTCATTTGCTTCAACGACCACAAACGCAGACTGAACCGTTGGGACGGGGGTCCGATGGTGTTGTCATGTGGTGCCATTTTTGACACTTAACCAACGTGCACCTGATCTTGGCTGCTTTGTGAGGCATTTCTGGTTTTTTGTCTTTGCTTGTCTTTGCTCCATTGATGACTATGGCGCCAAGATTTATCTGCCCGTCTCCTCTAAAGGCCTGTGGATCTGATTGGAAACTGCTCCTGTCGTACTATAGCCTCCTGCAGCCCGAGCACAGGCGCAGCTTCACTTGCAGCTAATGGAAGACAGTCGTTCAACCTAACGCCGATAGGAGCAGATTGGCAAAAGGTTACAGTCTGTCTGCTTGCTGTCTGCTTGCATGAAGGCTTAATGCATGCGGTAATGGAGAATCGTGCTAATGCCCACAGCATGCCTACTTGTCACAGCTGGCGTGTTTGGGTCCATCAGTGAGGAAACCAGGCACAAGGCCTTTATCAAAAAGATTTCAAGGAATTGGGCCCTCGAAGCAAAAGTGGTGGTTCAAGCGTCATATCCCAATGGTGGCGCCCCCTGGTGTTGATCTTAGTCCTTTTGCCGTTTTCCCTCTTTGGAGCCACTTTCTGTTGCACCAAGATCCGGGACCGGTCCCCAGTACTCATTACCTGACACCCGGCAGCATATACTGCTAGCACAGTGCAGAAACTAGCCAGTGCACTGAAGCTACAAGACTACACCCCACTGGCCTGCGCGCAATGTGCAGGAAACCTAGGGGCTGTCTGACTGATGCACAGGAAATGTTGCGACAGTATTCCATTTTACTGTGGCATGCAGCGAAAGTAGAAACCTTTCACCTCCCATGTTGCCGCCTTTTCAAAATTGCAGTCCAGCCAAATGGACCAATGCTTTTTGGGGCTTTGGGCGACGAATGCACGGCCAGTGCACATGTATTGACTCTGTGGTTTTGGATGACTCGCAGACCATGCAACACGCATGGGTTGTGTGCGGTCCCTGAAACCAGGCCGCACAAGAATGAAGGGGAGGGAAGGTTACAGAAGGTCGGCCAATTAGCGCCCTGGTGCAGGAACTCTCACTCTCAACGTGGATAGAACTGATTCGACGTGTATCATGTTGTCACGATTTGGTGCCGCCTGCGTCACAGTTCTTTGGAATGTGCAGAGGGCCCGATAGCAGCAGGGGTTGAATGAGTGGCAGGAGACCGAAGGAGGCAGGTTTACATGCAGGATTGTATGTGAAGTGTGGCGTGCAGTGGAATGGTCGTATGTTGGGAGGGGATAGAGCGATTTGTTCGGTACATTGCAGAGCAACGAGGAACTGCACCTTTTGCAGGAGTACCCAGGGGGGGCGGTGCCTGTACTGCCCTCCTTTCCTCGTCGCCCTCCTTGCTATCACGGTATTGAATGACTTCTTGTCTCTGCCAAGGTGGTTGAGCGTGAGCAGCCATGCCCACATTCTTCTATAAGATCGTTTGGGCAGGCCTTTGCCTAGTTTGGGGGTGGGCAGGGCGGGTTCCTAGTGAGGAGCCTTGTGGATGGTGCTGGGTCCAACTCAGTTGCCCATAGGGCGGGCTCCTTCCTACTGAGCTGACCGGCTGGATCCTACTCAGATCCCCTCACCACTAAGCAAAGGCCTGTCCTGGGGGCAGATGGTTGTGTCGTCGTGGCGTCTAATGGGCTGGCATTCTATGCAGCCCAGGACCACCAGCAAGATATCCGTCAAACAACTGCTGATGCCCTACCTCCGGCACCTCACTGGTAGTGGAGCTCGTGGTGAATAACAAAAAACATTGTACCAAAATCCCCCCCCGTTCTGGCACAAAATGTACCAAAAAACCCCCCGAAATGGTCCAGAAACCCCCCGCGGGGGCTTTTTTGGTACATTTTGTGGGTTGTGCGGGGTTTTTTGGTACATTTTGGGGGGGGGTTTGGTATTTGGCGGCAGTATTTTGGTACATAACGGGGGGTTTTTTGATACATTTTTGGGGATTATTTGGTATTTGGCGGGGGGGGGGGGTTTCGGTACGTTTCAGGGTTTTTTTTGGTACATTCCGGAGGGTCTTTCGGTACAGCTCGGGGGCTTTTTTATTCCATTTCGGGGCTTTTTTTTTGGTACAACTAGGGGGGGTTTATGGTACAATTCAGGCGGTTCCAAGTACATATGTGGGGTTTTCAGTACATTTTGTTTGGTCAGTTTCTGGGATTTTTTTTAGTACCATCCGAGAGTGAGTGGGGTGTGGGAGCCTAGGCAGGGTGTTAGGTGCATCCTCAGAACAGTCAACCCTCCCCCCAAATTGTATGCTCAGGTCTAGGGGGGCGCCTCAAGCGCAGTGCGCGCGCAGTGCAACTATTTGGGCGTCTGGCCGTACTAGAGACCCATACTTTGAGATACTAGGGGCCCCTAGGGGCATCATGGTGACCCCTAGCGGAGGTTTTGACTTCTGATTTTGTCCCCCTTTGTTTGGGGACACCCGAGAATGCAGGGGTGACGTAGCATTTCCGCCCTCTTTTGGGCCCCAACGTTCCGGGGCTATTGAGGAAACCGGGACAATCTTTGATTCCACACTTTGTTGCGTGAAGTATTCTTTTTATTTTTGCAGGTTGCTTTGCTGAGGTCAAGTATATGGGTGGACAACATTGCCCTCTCTCAACATGGCAAAGTTCATTTGATAATCGCCTGGAAGTTTTCAAAGTTGCCCGGAAAAATGCTCGGAAGTTTTGGTAGCCAGCTCGGGACCCAAAACGCAACCAATATTGCTTGGAATTTCTTATATGTACCACGTGATACGAGTCCTATTTGGTGACCATAATTGCTAAGCGTTTCCAAAAATCCCCTGCAAAATGCCCAGCTTTTTCTTGCCATTTTTTATTTTCTATGCTGTGCGTTCCAGCCCCATGTGGTGTGTTATGTGAAGGGAAGGTAGTTTGCAATTTTCTTGAGCTGGGGCCAGTTTGGGTCACTTAATTCTAAGGGCGTTTCCAAGGGGTCTGCTTGGGGGATCTTCGGGGGGAACATAGTCTAAAAGTAGCGCACAGTGCGCGCAACGTGCGCGCGCAGTGCAAAGACTTCCCCTAGGTCTGCTTCTAGTTTCATGTTGCTGGTCCTTCCAGGCACATTTCAGGCATGGAGGTAGGAGAGGGAATGGAAGGTCATGGAACTAAATGTGATCACCAAATTGCACTTGCTGGACTTCACATTGCTCTTTGAATGGGTGTTGCAGGGGAACGTGGTTGATGGGCGGTTGGTATCGGGGTGAATTGCCGTCTGGATTCGGGGTGTTTGACAGGGTTGGGTGTGGGTTTATGGCTGTGCTTGGAGCATGGAGTCTGGGAGGGTGCTTAGGACATGTTTAGGGGGTGCACATGGACACAAGGTTGGGACGGGGTTTGGGACGGACAAGCTTCGGCAGTGGGGTGCAGGAGGAGGGTGTGAGGGGTCTGCCTGGTGTAGTCTTATATTGCCATTCGGTCCCATTTTAATTGGCGGGACCTTGCACTCTGTACAATGCACCTGTTTTGCCCCCCTCTCCTGCTCTTGACTCTTCCCTGCCTTTTTTTTTAGGACGTTAGGGCTGCTGAACAATGCAATAGATGTTAAACACCGGGGGTTGCAGGTAACGTCACTTCAAACCCTTTTTTTTAATGCTTTCTTGGTTAAACGACGCTATCATCAAGGTCGGGTGCCCGGGTAGACAACAAAGGGTTCCTTTGCTGGTACGGGGAGGCGGCGAGACACTTTGGCACCCTGACACTTTGGCAGTCCCTAAGAGAGCAGTGCAAAGATTTTTTTTAGAAATGTATTACTAGCACCTGCCGTACTCTCCGGCTTTAGCACCCCCACCTGCTTCGACTTCTAAAGGGTGGGTCAGGGAAAAATCACTGGACATGCGCAGAATCACTGGGATTTTGAGCTGTGCAAACCCCCTGGCCCCTGTGCTTTGTTGTGCCGTGCTGAGGTTAGCTGAACTGTTGTGCTGTGCTGAACTGAACGACATATTTTTGCCAAAAGTCTTCGCTTAATTGTTTAATCATTTGAGGAATGCCCCACAACCGGGACATCATACACGGTGCATTACACCGCTTTACAAGGTAGGAGTAGTATAAGATGTTTCTATCAACTGATGAGAGTGCCATCTGCCGGTATGAGTTATTTTCTAGTGAGTTTTCTTGGGAATTTAAGTCTTTTTCTTTGGTCTTCCTAAGCTGATTAATTAGTACTCCAAGGGGGAGTAAGAAGTGAATAACCACATATTTTGTGCAGTATTTGTTCCAGGCCAAGCCCCCCTTTGGGACGTATGTTAGATATCTTTCTTTGTTCTTTTGAAGCCTAAAGGGCATTTTTCAAAGTAGCTGGGGTATTATCCCTAGCCCTCCATGAAGTTCAGCCCTACCACTCAACGGAGCGGAGGTATCATTTTTCACGGAGGTGTCTAACAAACGAAAGTAGGCACCTCATGCTGCTCTCCTAAAAGGTTACGCCTAGTGCTCTCCCACCTCAGAGCCTAGATACACAAAAGTTTTATCTACTTATTGTGGTCCAATTCGGTACCTAATTCTGAATTCATTTGCTTGGCCAAGCTGGCCAAGCCACAACTTGTGTCTAGCCTAACCTATTTGCCTCAGATTCCCAACCCACATTATTGCACACAAAACAGTGCAAATCCAATGGTGATTACAGTCTACATAGTAATATTGCTGTCAGCTTTCACAGTAAAATCATTTTCATTTTTTTGAAAAAACGATTGACATTTTGTATTCAAGTAGGCACTATTTTTTAGTAGCCCCTCTTTGCTACTTATCACTTGATTTGGAAGATGTTGACATCCTAACTTTGATCCTGGTACTCCGCTGCCTACCATTGCTAGACTACTTTGAGTTCATTCTCCTTATTTGAAAAGCAGTTTGGTTTTCATCATCCAAAGCCATTCGGGAAAGCAGTGAGGTTTTCATCAACCAAAGCTATTGGGAACCAGATAATTTTCTTTGTATCTCCCTATGTAGAGTGTTTTGGAACAAAAGCAACCTTGATTCTTGGATCTCATACCCTTGAGTAATTCTACATGTTGTGGCGGATAGCGGAGGCTTCTAGTTTTGGAGAGCTAGTGCCGCCAAGTGGGCACACGGAGCGCCTTTGGGCAAAATTGCCCATAATTGCCGTGGTCTTTTAGTAAAGGCGGTCAAGACGCTTGCCCTCATTTGGTTGCCCTTGGGAGGATGTTGTACCCCTTATGGTTGCCATATCAAACAGTCCCAACTTCTTCGACCTTTGAATGGCTTGTATTGCCCTTTGTAGAATGTTTCGGTTCTCCGCACTAAGATAATCTTTGAAAAGGCCCCGAAGTCTCAGCAAGACGACCACAACAAGAAGTTGTGATACTCTCAATTTGATCAACACTCGGGCTGGTGTGACTGACAGAGTAGAGTGGTGCCGAAGTGCTTCTTCTCAATTCATGAAGAGTGAAAGAGCCGGGAAAGAAGCCCTGCAATTACAACATTCATTCGAGCATAAAGAGACAATCCACTTACATGGCACAGTCGAGAAGATGTTCCATCCCTATCCACGAGAATCAATTTATATACCATGCACGTTCGAACTATGCGTTCCGTTATGGACATGTGACGCCATGTTAGCACAACCTCAATTCAACGCCTTGAGAGAAACAAATTGGCTCACGTGAAAGCATGCGTCACACAATCACATCAATTAGGTCCATATGGTGTATGACAAAGCGCAGGAAAAATCATACACGACATAATGGTGTCATTTGGTTCCCTATGAAGCTTGGTCACACCTGGCCCATCGCCACCCTTGCCCAAAAAGTGAAAACATACAACTGAGAGACCCAAGTTCCAAACATGAGAAATGATGTCGACTTGGACCATGAGCACAAGGTAATGTACAGCAACATACAAGAGTTCTCCATCCTCATGAGTCACGAATGATCATATATGAAGCGCTTGCTATGAGGAATACGAAATATGGGTTGGTAGAGTGACCTCGTGGCGATGGCAAACAAATCTTGACACATGGTTGAGATGACACTTCTATCATCATGAAAGCAATGCCTCAGTACTTCACCCCAAATGTCGGGTGCCTAGTCGTTAGCAATAACATAAACAATGGCCCGCAAGTGAATACGCTTGGCGGGTTTACTTGTAGCTGAAATCCAAGACATCAAGAAGGGTCTGCCTACCAAACTTCACATGTTTAGTGTATGCTACATACTATTTGTTCGGCCCCCTAAATATGGAGTGTCGCGAACCAAAGTCATAACTAAAATGCAAATCCAACAAAGGACATATGTCTCATCCCTTCCAATGCATGGACATGCCACTTGGTCCCATGACTTGGTGCCTAATTGCTTGGGACCCCATGGCGTTGGCATACACGAATCGGCATGTGCTTTAGAAACAACCCACACGTGGACAAGTGAAATCAATCTGGCCTACCTGAATGTCCATCCGACACTGTACCAATTCGATGTAGGCTACTTAGACAGAGATTGGGTAAGAAGATGCCCCGGGTCACATGTAGAGACCTAGAACCGGCTTGCAGTTAGAGTGCACATGGAGACATCGTGGGGCCAATGAATGCACCTCTATGGTGAGATTGTTGTATCCCAAGGAGAGGTGGTCCCGCACCAAATGGAGATGGTGCCACCCCAATCTAGGCCCCGAGAGACATGGTCTTGCCCAAGTCCATGCTCTGAGAGAGAGAACTCCACCGATTCATGCCCTAAGAGAAGGAGCCTCACTAATCCATCGCCGAATTGTGAGACCCCTACCCATCCAAGCCCTAAGAGAGAACCGCAACAGTACCCGGTCCAAAGAGCATGCAAATGAAGAGAAAACTTTGCCCACCGATGACCCATGAGAGCAGGCATGCAATTAAAGTAAGAATATTGGCCATTGATTGAGGATCATCTCCGCACCTAATTGGCATATGAAATCAGCTATCCTCAGGCAAGACCACAAGGAAAAGGGATGATGGCTCACCGACCGCGTTCCACCAATGATATGATTAATTAGTAAGACACATCCCGGATGTCAACGGAGTAGGACAGCCAAATGAGAGGTTAGCACCAAAGGCACAAGTGCAATTCTATACCTTTAAACAATGCACACCAAATGCATGTGTACACAACTTGCTCAATACACGCCATCTCCCATAATTGACCCTACGTAATTCAATAGAAGTTCAAATGGTCACGACTCATAAGCAAAGCAAGTAAAGGATATGCAAAAGAGTAAAGACTTGTTGTGCCTTGCGGAGCAACGACCAACTTATCCCACAACCTGCGGTGTGCCTACCTTTGCTCACATTACCCTACGTGCTCATTTGGATCGGGTACTCCACAGAGCGGTTTCACCCGGTTTTACCCGGTTGAATTCCGAATGGGCGCGGTTGAAGCGCTCAATCGCGGTTGAACCGCCTCGAGCGCCTGCAGCAGCGCCGGCGCTGGTGGCGCGTGTGTTGGTGGATGAAATATTTCCGCAACCACATGAATCCGACGTGTAACAAACATTTGGAGAAAAATGTCCCATCTTTGGTTGCAAGTGGTGAAGGACAACTACAGCCGGGGCCCCTCCCCTTGAATGGATTTGAGAAGGTAACCATTATAAACTCGGTACTCATCCCCCGTTGGACTTACCGCGGGCTGTTCGTGGGGAACAGACAGCGGATGGGTAATTGGGATGACATCCTTCTGGAATACCCGCGTAGCACCCAAGGTATTGAGCAGTGAATGAACCGCCACCGCATCACAACCGACCTACGCGACGGGGGACTAGGACTGCGACAAATCTGGTGGGCCTTTGTCACTAGATGGATCTCCATAGGTCAGCAGGAAATTCGAAACGTCGGCCCATCCGAACAGCAACTCTCCGCTACGCAATGCAAATACTTGGACGCTGTCCGTGACTTGGGGGGCAGTGCAGGACAACGCATATCCCGCCCCCGGATCCATGTACACACCGACCCCTATCTGAAGGGCTATTTGACTCTGAAAGCTCGGAAGAGGACCACGAGCAACAGGCGGGCAGGCTACAGGTAGCTACCCACCGACTATCGTATGACAGCATAACACCACCGGACGAACCACTACCCGAAGAAAGACAAAAAGTCACGACACAGCTGCCCCACACCACAAGCGTAGTGGGCGTTGCGGTATACTACACCGGACACCCCACCACCTCACGGTGGTACACAGACGGTTCCAAAAGACATGGACGGGGGACATGGACATGGACGGAGGAGGTATTAGCAATGGTGAGTTTAGGGCAGCCTTCCGCGTGCACGGACCACAACACGTCTACAGGGCAGAAACAATGGCCTGCGCTGTGGCTTCAACCCTGGCACAGCCTGGGGATTCAATCATCCTCGATAACCAGGGAGTGGTGAAAGCCACCCCAACCCCTCGCAAGGGAACAATAAAAGATCAGGACTACCGTGACCCGGGATTTGCCAACGTCACCTCCAAGGGGCTGACCATCTGTTGGACACCCGGACATCGAGAGTCAAAACAAGCCGTCACATACCGGGACTACTAGGACATAATAGGCAACAACGACTCGGGCACACTGGCGAAAATGGGGGACAACCTGCCCATGGAGCTGCCACCACCCAAACAACGCGACATACTCCTCCACGGGCTTATCATGCCAACACCCGCCAAATCATGGATCACACAACTGCGCCGACACAAACTCCCGGCATAAGTACACTGGATCAGCTGGAAACCTCTAAAACACTACCGACGGAACGCGTGGATCCCGTGGTTTTGGGGGCAGGTGCGCTGGTGGGGACATGGGGCACCATGGGAACGCATCCCCACACTGTTCGGCACGTGGAACCCAACATGGGGGGTCCGTACAAATGCGCCTAGCCTACTGCCCGACATGGTCCATGTTCCGGACGGACTGGGTGACATGGTGGAACCACTGGTCTCACTACGCGCAAGAGTGGGTGGGCACAGCAACACACCACGAACGGTGGCTCTGTGTGCGCCTCCTCATCCCACACACCCTTGTGGGTATTTTTCCACAACAGGAACGACACAAGTTCCGTTCAGTGGTGGGGCTGTTCCAGTTCCGGGCCCTACAAGGCGTGCACGAACTACGCCGCCAACTGGCGGACCCAACACCAGACCTAGGGCCCTCCACACTGTGGATCACCAGATTCACAGGCACACAGTACACGCCACGTGAAACTCCCCAAAACTTGCGCGACCATGTGGGAGCAGCCACAGGAACACAAAAACGAAAACGAATACCGGATGAGGAGGCACCAATCATAGACGTCGACCTATGGCTCCAGGAAACCCGCCAAGCCAACGACGACGGTGCCGTTCAATGGTTCACGAGAAACGTCATGCACACAAACCCACCACCACAAACCGCAAACAAACACGCACGACACCACGACACATTACTTGCACAAGCAACACAACACCTCACAAACCTGGAAAACCTCACCATGAGCCATTTACGCCTGGTCACCAACGTCTATAACCAGGCACATATGTACGAACAGACAATGCACCACATACGCAACCTACGGGATATGTACGAGTCCGCGATCACTGCGAAACGGAAGTACCAGGCATTGCAAGCATCGTTAGCACAGGACCACCTTCGCAAACTGCGGACGGAACACCAATATTTACAATACTGCCCGGACGTCACCCACACATATGATGTCGCAAAACAAACAGCCCGCCAGCTATACGAGGACGGGTTCAACTACTTACGCCTCACACGACGCTATACGATACACATACAGTATTACCACCAACTGCAAGGAACACACCATCGACACTTACATTGGTTTTACTGACCGCTGAAACTCTGGCACCGGCGCCTACTCCTGGAACAAAAGGCATACGGGACAAAACAGGAATTATACACAGCAGAAACACTGCCCATACGCCGACAACTATACTTCACGCGCAAGCGACCAAGGGAAGAGTGGGACCCCACATTGTGGGAAATCCCACTCCTCCCATTACCCAAATGGCACAAACCACACTGGGACCCAACAGAATGGGAGTTACCACTCATGGACCCAGACGAACACGACACGGCAACACATCACACGCCAGCGTAACAGAACCAGCTGACCCCAACTTAGGGAACCCACGGGGGTCCAGCCCGGAGCTGAGACCCGCGTGTTTACCCTGGCACTGCCGAAATCTGCATTTAGCAAGAGACTCTGCACGCTGGCCTACGGGCCCTGGCACTTTCTGAACCGGCCGATTTGACAAAAAAAAAGGACAACTACAGCCGGTGGGGAGACCAACATTGGGAGGAAGACTTGTTTACCTTTTTTTGCACAGATGGGAGGACAAAACGCCTATGGAAACACCTTGCCGAGCGAGTAGTCTCACCACTCATCTTTCTCGGAAAGCACCGCGGAAAGTTGGTCGCTTTTGCCATGACTACGGACTACAACCATAGCATGAATAAGGACGGCATTGGTTTTCCCAAAGGCACTCCCTCAACGGTAGTCCGCAAAAAAGATCAACCCTAAGTACCATGGCTGGCTTAGTTTTCCTCCGGTTCGAATAGTGATCTTAACATCTAAATTGTAGATCTGACACTATTAGCACCAGACAGGAAGGGTAATCGGTGGATCGGCCCGCATTGAAGTATATAGAGCACGTGCACACCACCAAGAACACTAGAAGGGCGCGCACAGACACAACAGGCCTTAGCTCAACCAAAAGTGTCAATTCCTCCAACCTGTGGATCACAGAAAGAATTCATTCGAATTTTGCTGAAATGATACTCAAAGTCGTTGAAATGGCTGAAATTGCTGCAATCGCTGCACTATGGGACAGAGTGAGAATGGGATCCGAACTGGCTTCACACCCCTCCCCACAGCATTGTGACCTGCTTGGAAAGACATGAAGCGAACGGGATGATCTGGTCTTTTCCTTATGTGTTGCCGCAACTTAGCTGTGATAGTCCCACGCACATCGTGGCCGCCTGTCCAAGTGAAATGGTGGGGGGGGGGTAGAAACGTGATAACATGAGCTTCCCCGCGTCACCATTGAACCTAAAGTCATAGGCTCGGTGGGTCAACGATAGACAAAAGCAATGTTGTCGACCGTTGGGCACGACAAGACGACAAGCCGATATATCATGCTTGCCATGCGCACTATTAACCGCTTGCGCGACCCTAAACTCCCACCAAGAGACAGGAGACCATTGTATTCCCTCCAGGTGACATTTGCACTTGCGGGAGGGATGTGACACTACACAATGACAAGCGTAGACACAAACCATGCAGAAGGGCTTTTATTTTGTCCCATTTTGCAATTCCGACCCTATGTGCGATATGAGCTCAAACAGACGTCGACACTCTGTCCGGAACAATATTTTGATGGTAGGCAAGAGGCGGTGGTGCGGAACCTAGTGGCTCATGTTCTGGCGGAGGCGCACGCCGCAAATGCCTCTGTGTCCCATGATTTGGCTGGCAGAATGGGGATCTTCCTCCGCGAGGCCGCATTCCCGGCCTTTCAGGCCCTCAACGGGGCGGGCGCCCCCACTCAGCTCCCGGCGATACCGTGGATCGGTAACGCCGCGCATCGCGGGCTCATGGACTTTGAGGCCGCCCTCTACGGGATCTGGAGGGAGTGGCATACTTTTTCACCGGTCAGGTCGACCCCTGTCAGTAGGCGATGCGGTGCTGTTGATAGGCGAGGGCTGCAACACCTCCCTCCACATGAGAGCGCCAGCCCTTCTACACGCCCTGCTGGCACACCATACGGCGGCCGAGGCCCCAACCCTGAACCAGGAGCCAACCGCATGCTAGTGGGGCATGTCCGAGCTGGATGCAGCATTGCACCTCCTCCGCCCGCCGGAGGAGGACCTAGAGGTAGGGGAGCTCACAGTGTTCGTGAAGGGCGCTCGTGAAGCCCCCCGCCGCCCTCGCCCAACCAACCCGGTATAGACGGGCCCTCCCGGTGCCCGTCCAGTGGCTCCTCGTCCACTCCTACCGGGCCATGCTCAGGGGCGCCCCGCCGCTGACCTACCGGCGAGATGCGCACATGTGGCTCAGCTCCAAGGTCCCAGGCCCCGCCAAGCCGGATGACTACCGGCCCATCGCCCTGGGCCAGCTGGACATGAAGCTGCTCACCGGCCCCCTCGCCCGCCGGAGGAGGACCTAGAGGTAGGGGAGCTCGCAGTGTTCGTGAAGGGCGCTCGTGAAGCGCCCCGCCGCCCTCGCCCAACCAACCTGGTATAGACGGGACCTCCCGGTGCCCGTCCAGTGGCTCCTCGTCCACTCCTACCGGGCCATGCTCAGGGGTGCCCCGCCGCTGAACTACCGGCATGTGCGCACATGTGGCTAAGCTCCAAGGTCCCAAGCCCCGCCAAGCCGGATGACTACCGGCCCATCGACCTGGGCCGGCTGGACATGAAGCTGCTCACGGGCCCCCTCACCCAGCGGATCGCGGACGTGCTCACGCGACACGGCGTGTTCAGTGACTGGAAGCAAGGGGCCCTCCCCGGCTCCAACACCGGGCCCCCCCTGTTCGCAGCGCAGCGGCAGCTCGAGCGGGGGAAACCCAACTACATCTTCTCCTTCGACGCCCGCAAGACCTTCAACACCGCCCCGCACGGAGCACTCCACCTCATCCTACGCCACCTCTCCGTGCCGCCGGCGGTCATCGACCTCCTGCTGTTCCTCCACGCGGCGGCCCGACTGCGCATTGCCAGCGCACACGGGCTCACGCAGCCGGTCCACAAGCAGCGATGGGTCAGGCAGGGTAACCCCGAGAGCCGCCTTCTGTATGCCCTCGTCCTAGAGCCTCTGCTCAGAGCCCAGTGGCACCGCTTGCGCTCGCCGGGAGAGGCCGAGAGGGGCCTCATCTAGGCCTACATCGCTGACCTGCTCGTGTTGGCCCACACCCTGCAGGACTTCGCTGAAGGCGTAGAGGCGGTCGCCACGTACATGGGGATGATGGGCATGGAGCTCAACCCCCGCAAGTGTGCCATGGCCACCACGGAGGGAGTCGCGGGCCTACACCTGCGCCTCTGCCCTCACCTAGCAGACCCCTGGCATTGGGTACCGGCGGCAGACTCCGTCCCCTACTTGGGGCTCTAGCTGCAGCCGGACGGGGACTTTTGCCTGCAGCACAAGCACCGGCTACGCCTGGCGGCGTTGCACCACTGGTGCCTCAACAACCTCGCGCCGCCGAAGGTGATACAAGATGTGATCCCGGCGGTCCTTGGGGGGAGGGGTGATACAGTACGTCGCACCCTTCAGCGCCGACGACTCCAACACCGCACGGTACCTGGACCACGTCACTACCCAAGTCGCGAAGCATAGGGCGCGGTATGCCTTCGACGCCTCCCGGGACAGCCTGCAAGACGGCAGGCCTTGGGACTAACGGAGGTACCAACGCTGTGCCAATAGGCAGCGGTGGCCCTCGTGGGCACCCTCGTCCACCACCGCGCGGCCTCTGTGTGCAGGCCGCCAAGATGTTCTGGGAGATCGCTGGCGCCCACGACATCTGCCCTGAGGTGCCCTACCCCGTCCCGGAATTCGCGTCTCTGGCGGGAGGTGACTGGGTCCATCGCATACCCCGGGCCCTGGCCGCCCGGGGCTCTACAACGCCATCGAGTGCCCCAGAGTAGCCCACGTCCAACTACAGTCCCCGCCGGGCAACGTCATTACGCTGCGCACCGCCCAGCTACGGCACCGGGACACATGCCGCCTCACGGTGCCGTACACAACGCCTTGGCACGGGAACCACGGGCCGCACCACCCCTTCCCGCGCAACGATGACCCGTGGCCGGCGGCGGTGAGGGAGTGTCTCGACCAGTGCGTTGAAGAGCACCTCCACTACTGCCGCCAAGAACAAGGACCCACAAACCACCCCGGGTGGCGCGAGGCCCTAGGACACCCGCTTGCGACTCATCCACCCCACAAGGGCCAAACAAGCTCCCCACATAGGCCCGTGGATGACCCCGGACGGTCTACACCTCCATGTGGGCGGCTACCGCTGTAAGGGCGACCCGGCCCCCTCTACCTGCGGGGTAGCATACCATCCGCCGGCAGCCCTCATGTACATCCTTCCACAAGTCCTAGTCGACGGCGAACACCGGGCGCCCAACGCGGACGTGGCATGGCCGGAACCCCTGCACCCGCCGCCCCACGCGCCGGCACCGCTGTGGATGGTGACGACGGACGACCAGTGTGCCCAGGCGGCGGAGCAAGCACGGCTCTCGAAATAGTGGTTGGTGGTGCACGTGGAGGCAGGCCAGCCCAGGCCCCCGGGGGCTGCCCCGTGACGCTACCCTACTTGTGGCCACAGCGGCGCCGCATGACCCACACATGGCGCCACACGCACTGGAAGACCAGTCGGACGTCGCAGGGCACCTGGTGCTGCACCAACGCGGAGACCCCGGCGTGGCTCTGGGAGCGCCTAACGGCGCTCCCGTCCTGGCCAAGCACCATGGCCGGAGCTGAGGTCTGATTCCACGACCACCCGGCGGCACCGAGATAGCACGATGGCCCCGGGCGTCGACCAGCTGACCCCCGCCCACCCCGATGTCAGGTGGCACTCCACGCCCCTCAACGCGCGATGGTTCAACCCCACCGGATACTACTGGATCCCGGAGGCCGGGGCCCACACGTCCTCCGATGCGTCGGGGGGCGGGCCTTGCAGGCACGCCACCGGCGTAGCCCTCGTGGCTGACCACACCCGCAGTAGCCATCCCGGGCACAGTACCCCATGGGGAGGGGGTGGCCGCCTTTCTCCCCTTGCAATACGGCACCCATAGACCACGGGTCCACACGGTGTACTCCGAAGTCATACTCCACCTCTTGATACATGCGGACCAGGAGAGGACCACGGGGGTCCCTGCGGGGGCGGCAAAGGGGGTCACCCAGCTGCCCCTGAAATGGCTGAGGGACAGTTTGAGCGTGCGCGGGCGGCATACTGAGCACCCTTTTTGGTTCGCCCGCGCCACCTCCAACCACAGCGACGCGGTGCTGCACAAGGCGGACTGGGCGGCGTCCCAGGACGCCGTCGTGCAGAACACACACGCCAGGCCTCAGCCACGCCCAGCTCATTGTCGCCGGCGACGATGGCTACCTCGAGCTGCGGCCACCCACCATGCGGACACTTGGTGCCGTGGCCGAGAGAGCACAACACAACCATGCGTCGACGCACCGAGGACACACGCCCCTGGGCATCGCCCATGCCTCGGCCTACGTCCACACCCGGGACCTCACCGCGGCAGCCACCAACCACCGGGCCCTGCGGGCCAGGGACGGCCACACACCGGGGCAACGCAGGCTCCGCACCCGAAAAGAACGGCTCTCCGGCGTGTCCATCATCCCTCCAACCCGCCTCATCTGCGGAGGCAAGGAGGAGAACCCGGTACACATGCCCATGGGCTGCACCCACTCGCGGCTACTGTGGCCACACTACCGCCAGGCGCTACAAGAAGCGGCCCGACACCTCCCGACCGGGGACAAGGCGCTGTGGGTCGCCTCGTGGCGCTCCGCCGGGGCGGAGTGGACGGAGGTATTCTGCTTCGGGCTGGTGCCTGACGCTGCGGAGGCGCCGCTCCGCACAATCACCCGCTACGACCCGCCAAGGGAAACCTCCGTGGACGTCTTCCTCCAACACATGCTCCGGTTCGGGGACTTTGCATGGGAGCTCCGCAAGCACAGGGTGGAACAACTCCTGCGCACGCCTCACAGCGCGGCGGCCCAGGTGCACCGGTGGCTCACGGCGGCGCAGGGCGACTCACCCCCCTCTCCCTAGCGCCCGAGTAGGGACTTCGTGGCCTTCCTCCGCTTTGGTGAATGGCACGCTGGAGTGCCTCGCCCAGGAGCACCCCCACCCCTATCAGGCCTCGCCGGGAGGTTTCTCGAGGCACCTCCAGAGCACGCTCTTCCCCCCGTGGATCATTGGACGCAACTTTATGACCGCGTGGGAAGCGCGCATCGTAGGTGCGGAATGGGCGCAAGGGTGGTGCTGGTGGTGCGCGGCAACGCGCCCCCCGGAGACCCCGGCGGAGCGATACGCCGCCGTCCCGCTGATGGAGACCGCACACCCGACCGGCACCCACAACGGTCCGCGGGGTGGGCCCAAAGCGCCCATGGGGACACAGAGGCCGCGGAGTGGCTGTGTGCGGCCCCAAAAACCCATACGGGATGGCGGGGCGACATATCCTGGCTCCTCCGGAAGCCCCTCCCCCCCCCGGCTCGTGCTGCATGCGGCCAAAGTACTACCGGCCACTGAGATACGTGGTTGGGAACGGGACGCGGCTACCGTCTAGTGGCTCCCCTCCGACGGAGATGGCACCCGGCTAACGGTGGCGCACTCCAAGAAGGGGGGACCCGCGTACGATGACGCCCTGTCCCGCCTGGGCGGCCTCCCGGGGCCCCTCCTCCTCATGCACCCCTCCGCCCTCGCCACCGCGCTACGCCGCGAGCTGGACGACCACCCAGAAGTGAGGGCAGGCTGGGAGGCAGTTGCCAGCGACGACCTGCTGGCCCTCCTCCACCCGACGGGTGCCAGCGGGCACCGGTGGGACGCCCTTATGCCCCACCTCCACGGCCACGACACCTATGTGTCGGCCGCCCGGAGCACCCTCGCCCGGAGTGGGATGACCTCATCGCGGCATTCCACAACCATGGGGTGCTCCGTACGGACACGTGGCAGGCAGTCCGGAAGAAGACGCTCGTTAGAGACTACCGTCGCTGCGTCCGCGCCCGCCTGTTGCAGCTCCGGGACTCCCTCCGTCAGCGCTGGGATGATCGCTGGCTCCACCGACCCGACCCCTGGTCTCCGGCCCCCCACCTCCCGCACACCTGCCACCTCTGCGGCGTGCATGACACGGTGTCCTCCGCCATGCCGGCAGGCACCAACAGGTGCGCGCAGTGCTCCGAGGTGGTCCCATGCCCCTGGGCAGAGCCGCCCCCGGGCCCGCATCAGCGCACGGAGGAGGCGGCACTGTTGCGTCGCATCGAAAGTGGACGGACCTCCTCGCACGGCCACGGAGGCCCCGCGGCTGCCGCCCTCCTGTGGACCCACGTGCACCTGAGGGACCCCACGTCCGTCGCACATTTGTCGCACGTGTTCACGTCCTAACCACCACCCAGCACCGCGCACCGTAGAACCCACATCAAGATGCCCCGCCGACGGGGGACCGGGCCAACGCATGCACGGGCCCGCCGCCGTGCGCAAGAGGCGGCCGTGCAGGGCCTCGTGTCGGGTGCAGTGGCACAGGCGCACACGGCGCATGCTGCTGCCTCGCAAGATCTGGCAAGCAGCATGGGCACCTTCCTCCGCTAAGGTGCCCTCCCCGCCGTCCGGGCCCTCAACGGGGCAGGTGTCCCCACGCCGCTCCCGGCGATGCTTCGGGTTGTGAACGCCGTGCAACCGGGGCTCGTGGTGACAATTGTGGACATATGTTGGTGTGAAAAGGGTGAAGTGTGGGCCGGCAAGGGTTGGAGGAGAGGGCGGAAAGGGAGAAAAACTCCTGATTGAGCCCTTAGTGAGCCCCTAATAACCTCCCGGTGAGCGCTCACCCAGCGCTCAGTGAGCCATTTGGCGGTTAGTGAGAGCTAAGCGGGAGCTAAGTGAAAGCTAAGTGAGCCGGCTCAGTGATGGCTCAGTGACGGCTCAGTCGGGGTGCTCAGTCAACTAAGCCGTAGAAAAAAAATAACCGCCTGCCCCGGTTGAATCCTCTTGCACTAGGGAGCGGGATCCCTTTGGGGACATTCCAAAACCCCAACCCACCCCCGAAAGGCACAAGTTTTCACATGAAACCCCTTGAAAAACACCACTTAGCCCCAAATGAGCCGCTTTAGCCCCAACTGAGCCCCCACTTCACATTTCCAAGTGAGCCGCAAGTCCAGCGAGTAGCACTTCAAACGCTACTATGAGACCCCCCCCCCCCCCCTGAGGGTTTGCTTTTTAATTGATAACGACCTAATCCAATCTAAATTTGCCCACTACATCCGCTTGTCTAAGGCCAACGAGCCCCCCCCCCCAGGGTTCCTGCATCTGGGTCCGTATTTTCTTGAGCCTTTGTGCTTCCCTCCCTTGCCCTCCGCTCCGTGGCACCGTTGCCCTACACCTGCACCTCCCTTTTGCGCGCCCGGACCCGCCAGACCATCGTCCCCGTGGCCCCTCTCGCCCCCCCCGGGCCCGCCCTGGACCACTCGCCGCGGCAGCGTGACAGTGGCCGCCGGTGTGCGCTGGGGGGGGGGGGGGCGCCCGTGGCGTCCCGTTGCCGCCCTTCGGGGGAGGCAATCCGGGGTGCCGGGGGTCCCTTCGGCGGGTAGGACTTCGGGGGCTCAGCTGGGTGTGGCTGGGCTGTGTGAGGGCGCGGTATTTGGCGCCCTCTCCGCTCTGCGTCCCGGCTGCAGCAGCTCCTCGCGGCCGGCCCGGCGAAGCGTCCGGGGCCTCAGCCCCGCGTGCTTGCGTGGTGGCGGGGGGGGTGGCCTCGCAAGGCGCCAGCTCGGGGGACGGCACCTCGGGGTCGCGCGGGGCGCCTGTGGCTGCCCTGACGGCGGCTCCGCCGGGACCGCAGCCTCCGCCAGCTGCCGCTCCTCGCGCTCTGCGGAGGTTTCCCCCTCGCACCCCGGGGAGACGGGGGAGCGGGAGCGGGACCGGCAGTGGAGCCGGTCGTCCCGCTGGGGGAGCCATCAGAGTCCGACATCTTGGCAATGCTATCAGGCATATGCAGTGTGGCTGGCGCGTATCGCCAGGCCGTGCGCTCCGTGCCGTCCCTCTCACTCGCCGGTGCGCCGGTGGTGTGGCCTGCGCGGTGCTGTGCGCTGCCAGGGGTGGGGCGGCAGGCGGTGGTCGCGACCCTGGGGTCAGGGGCCATTTCCCATACATCTGCATTGCGTCGGGAGGCGCGCGAGCCACTCGGCCCATTCGGTGCGCCATAGTTCGCACCCCGGGATGGGGCTCGGGGCCCTGGGCCCGCGAGGGTCGTCGGGGGCCGCCGAGGGGAGCCGCACCAAGTGGACTCCACATATGGCGGTGACCTCCCGGATACGCAGGAAGGTGTGTACCTCGTCACGAGCCTCGGTCGCCGCGAGAGCGGGGCAGGGTACGGCGCCGCCCCGTGCCGCCCGTAGAGGTGAGCCGGGATGGCCCCCACGACCTGCTTCGGGTCCCCACGCATTGTGACGACGAGGAGGAGCAAGGGGGAGCATGGGTGCTCGTGCCAGAGGGCGTTCCCTGTGATGGGTGCGCCTCGTCCTGGAGAGGAGGGGAGGGCAGGAGCGGGTGGGCACAACCGCGCGGCATGTGGGTGGCCGGCGGGAGGGCGAGGCACCGGGCGGGTTCCCGGGGGAAGGCGTCGCACACGGCGGCGTACGGAGGGGTGGGCCTCGTTCCGTCGTACACCGGGTTGCTGGGGCGGGGGGGGGTGGTGCCTCGCACGCGCCTTCCACGAATATCGTAACTTCCCCCACCTCCAGGTCCTCATTTTTCGAGTGTAGGAGATGGAGCGGAGCTCGGACACTCCCCCCGGGTACGTTGCCCGTGCCAGGTTCAGGTACGAGGCCTCGTCCGCCCAATGGCGCGTCCTCAAGGCGTGCAGGAGGGCCGGGGCAGTGCTGTGGAGGAAGGTGGCCGACCCCTCGCCCGTTAGCCGTAGCGCGTCTCCCATCAGCAGGGGCCGGCGTGCCTGGTTGGACGCGTGCCACTCCCTCCAGATCCCATATAGGGCGGCTCGGGGTCCACGAGTCTTTTTCTCCAACAACTTGATCGTGCATGCACACATACATACTTGCATACATGTACCAACCGCGACAAACATAGAAACATCCAAACACACACACTTCGTGAGGGACACCAATATCCAACACATACACACACATACACCCATACCCTCGTCCACACACACATGCACGTGCACAAATTGACAACCACGTTCGTTCTTGTGTGCAATTAACTTGCGTGTACATAAACACATGGCCACATTGAACCATGTGAAGTGAAGGGCTAGGGAGAGATGGTTACGGGGTTGGGGTTCAGGGATATGAACCTAGCCATTTGCAAGGGTGTTCCTTGTTCCCTCATGACAATGGCACCCCCCCCAAACACACACACTGGCGCGTGTGCCATGAAGCACAAAATAGGGCACAGAGGATATTGCTCGCTTTTTTGAGGTTCATCATACCACCATCTTGACCTACACCATGACACACTCATTCCCCTCCCTCCTTAACCCCTCCCCTCCCCTTTTGCCATGCCGCGTCCCCCCGCTTACCCCATGTGAGCCCCTTCTCTTATCTTGCCTGTCGCGTCTCCTTGCCGTGCCCTTGCCATGCCTTTCCTATTTGTTGGCCATGGCATTAAGTGCATGATGGTGGCGGCAATGAAGATGACCTTTGCAGGTATGTTGTGCTATTGTGTGTCTTTGTGTCTGTGTGCAAGTGTAGATGGTTTGTTCCCTCTTGTTTTCTCTCATTTAGTGTGTTTGTATGTATGTTTGTGTGTTAGTCGGGGGGGGGGGTTCTTTGGATCGATGCGTGGGTGAAGGTGTCCTTGTGCGTCACTGTGAGTGTGTGACTGCATTCTTTTGTTTATAGTTGCCTAGGTTTGTGTGCATATGTGGATTCGTGAATATGTGTACGCGAAGGCAGTGTGTGTGCCAATGTGTGTGTGTGTGTGTGTGTGTGTGTGTGTTGCAGCTTTTGCAGCTGTTGTTTTGGATGTTGTTGTTGGTTTTGCTTTTGCGTGGCATAGACTTTGATTGTGTAAGCATAACATTGTGTTCCTGGCTGCAGATGCAAGTATGGTTGTGTTTACGGTTGTGGCTGTGGTTCTGGGCTTGCGTGAGGTTGTTGCCATGGCCGTTGTGGGAGCTCTCTTTGTAGGTGTGGTTATGGTAGTGGCTGTGGTTGCGGCTTTGGGTTTGGGTGTGAGTGTGGGTGTGGGTGTTGGTGTGGGTGTGGGTGTGGGTGTGGGTGTTGGTGTGTTCATGCAAGCTGTGTTTTGTCTGGATTTGGCTGCTGGTTTGTCAGTGTGTGTGGCCCTGGCTGCACTCCCCAAGGTCTCATAGAATGTGTCCCCACACACAGTGCGTCCGCCACAACGGCCAAGACTCTACACTAGCACTCTACACTATCACTGTACACTCACCGTCTGCTCTCACCGTACACTGTCATTGTACACTGACACTGTACACTGTCACTGTAAACTTGGTGCGATTTGTTTTGGAGGGGGTGGATGGTATATTGAGCCCCCCTCTTTGCAGTTCTTTAACCCCCCCCCCCCCATAGCTATAGTCAGAACCCAAAGAACAGCTGCAGCCACAGTTAAAGCTGCAACGGCAGCCTTCGCCACAGCAGGGCCACACACACTGACACAACCACAACCAAATCCACACACAACACAGCTTGCAGAAACACACCCACACCCACACCCACACCCACACCCACACCCACACCCACACCCACACCCACATCCACACCCACAGCCACACCCAAAGCCGCAACCACGGCCACTACCATAGCCACACTCACAAGGAGAGCTACCACAACGACCATAGCAACAACGGCACGCAAACCCAGAGCCACAGCCACAAGCACAAACACAACCATACCTTCGTCTCCAGCCACAAACACAATGTTATGCGCACACAATCAAAGCCTATGCCACACAACACCAAAACCAACAACAACATCCAAAACAACAGCTGCAACACACACACACACACACACACACACACACACCTGCGCGTACACACATTGACGAATCCACATACACACACGAACCTAGGCAACCATGAACCAAAGCATGCAGTCACACAGTCACAAACACTCACGCACAAAGACACCTTCACCCACGCATCCATCCATGCAACCCCCCCCCCCCAACACACACGCACACACAAGCAGACATACAAACACACCAAATGAGAGAAACCAAGAACGAACAAACCATCTAAACTTGCGCACATGCGCATGGGCACAACTACACACACACGCAAGCACGCACACACACACCCACACACATAATAGCACAACATACCTGCAAAGGTCATCGTCTTTGCCGCCACCATCATGCCCGTGATGCCACGGCAAAAAAAAATGAAATGCAGGACAAGGGGACGGGACAGGCAAGAGAACAGAAGGGTTACGCACGAGGGAAGCGGGGGAACGCAGCAAAGCAAAAGGGGAGGGGAGGGGATATGGAGGGAGGGGGATCAATGTGTCATGGTGTAGGTCAAGATGGTTGTATGAAGAACCTCACATTAGCGAGCAATATCCTTTGTGCCCTATTTTGTGCTTCATGGCGCGCGCGCCCGTGTGTGTGTTGGGGGGGGGGGTGCCATTGTCATGGGGCAACACGGAACACCCACGCAAATGGCTAGATTCATATCCCCGAACCCCGACCCCGTAACCATCTCTCCCGAGCCCTTCACCGCGCATGCCTCAATGTGGCCATGTGTTTATGTACACGCAAGTTAATTGCAATCAAGAACGAATGTGGTTGTCAATTCGTGCATGTGCATGTGTGTGTGGACGTGTGTATGGGTGTATGTCCGTGTATGTGTTTGGATATGTGTGTCCCTCACGAAGTGTGTGTGTTTGGATGTTTCTATGTTTGTCGCGGTGGGTACATGTATGCAAGTATGTATGTGTGCATGCATGCTCAAGTTCTTGGAGAAAAGACATGGTGACAACTGCGGACCGATGTTGGTGTGAAAAGGTTGAAGTGTGGGCCGGCAAGGGTGGGAAGAGAGGGTGGGAAGGGGGAGACGTTCCTAAGTGAGCCCTGAGTGAGCCCCAAATTAACTCCCAGTGAGCGCTCACTCGGTGCTCAGTGAGCCATTTGGCGCGCTCAGTGAGAGCTAAGTGAGAGCTAAGTGAAAGCTAAGTGAGCCGGCTCAGTGACGGCTCAGTGACGGCTCAGACGGGCGCTCAGTCAACTGAGCCGTCACCAAAAAAAGTACCCCCCCCCCTTGACCCTTGACCAAGTGATCATCTAAAACTTCTAAAAATGGTAAATGCACATCCTCTAGCATGCAAAAAGCACAACAAACAAGCACAAAGACATCGCTATGCACAATTGAGCCCCAAATGAGCCCGAACTTCACATTTCCACTTAGCCACCAGTGAGCCGCAGGTACAGCACTGCCCACCCCTCGGTTTCTTCAGACGATTCGTAGGGCGAGGAGCAGCTCAGCATAGTGGCATTGAGGGGACGACGAACCATCAGTGTATACCCACATAGTAGGCACGCTGGACTCCAGGAGTCTCGCTACCTTGTTACAATTTCAAGCCTGAAGGTCAGTTGACTGCAAGACATGGGCCAAAGAGGGGATGATGAAGGACTTGCCCAGGGGTGAAGACGAGACCGGTGTTGCCAGGAGTGGGGGCGCTGGGCATCAGGATACAGGGACTTGGCACGTGCAGGGAGGAGGGTAAGGATGCTAGGTTCTGACGTGTCCCAGGAAAAAAATCCCACTCGGGCGGGGCGTCCAAGACCATGTGTTGTCGTCATGCAATTGACAGGAGTTGTCAGGGAAATCAACTTGCACAGAATCGTGGGCTACCCCGGAGATGACACCGGGGAATGTTTCAGCCTCCTCGGTCTTAGGGGACTTGCATTTTACGTAGAGGTGATCACGGGGGATGCGGAAGTCGTGAGGCGCGGGATTCGATGGTAGCCCATTGTACTCCAGACCGAGGGCGTTGCACGAATTCGAGAATGAGTCAAGAAACCAATTCGGTTCACGGGAGAGGAGGGCTTGTTGCATGACACAACAAGGGACGTCCGGGCCTTCGCTGTTAAGGTATCTAATGCCAGAGGCGACAGTAAACTTGTGGATTGCCCGGCTGAGGTCGCGGACATTCAATCCGAGTCTCAATTTAGGCTGGTGGCGATCCTTGGGTGTTTTTTTTTTTTGTGCAAACCCGCCCTGCCTGGCCACGGCAATCCAGAGATGGTGCTTCAAAGCTTGAAGTTGCTGGGTGTGGGCAATCAGGTGATGGCAGAGAATGGGGATTAGTTGGCAATTCACCACGGACAGCAACTCCGGCAGTGTCGAAGGGATGGGCTGATGGCGCTGAAAAAACGATGACACTTCTCGTTTGGTGAGGGCGAGCAATTTTTGCGGTGGTCCGTAGTGAAAATAAAAACCCCTAAGTATTTATAACATTCTCTCGGGCGGCCGGTGATGGGGTCGACAGTGTTGAAAACGGAGCCAGACGGCGATGAAAAAACGTGCTTGGCGGCCCCTTTTAGGGCTTGTTTTGGTCATATTCATGTTCATGCCAAGTTTCCGGCCGGCCGTGTCAAAGAAATCAATGAGGCCTGGATGAGGGAGGCGTCTGGGCTGCGATACAAGAGGTCATCAATGAAAGCATGCCCAGTATTGGTGAGGTCAGTCGATTGGTTGGGGAAAGGGGCGTTGAAAAGCAAGCCATTCAAATACAAAACAAAAAGTAGGGGAAAGAGGGGGCAGCCTTGACGGACACCCCGGAGCTTGGCGTATCGATAAGGGGACCCCCCCCCGCACAAGGGGAGCGTCCAGGGTGTCACATTAAAGTAGTCGAAGGCAATGGATGAGTTCGATAGGCAGGTTGTAGTGCTCAAGCAGGCGCCAGGACGTGGGGCGGACCACACTGTTGAACGCTTTTTCGAAATCAATGTAAACGTGGTAAGATTTGGGGCGCACCTGGAGGGCTTGAAGGACCGGGAAAATGTGGTCCGCAGTGCGGCGGCATTTGAGGCCTCCCATTTGGGAGGGGTGGAGTAGTTTGTATTGGGTGGTGAGCCCATCTCGTTCGGCAATCACCCATTTGGCAATCCGTTTGTAGCAGGGGTTGAGGAGGGAAATGGGGCGGTAGTTTACCGCTGAATGGGGGTCGCCCTTTTTGTATGGCATGGCCAGATTGGCGTGTGCCCAGTACGGTGGCAACCCCTGCAGCATGAGTTTATTGATAAGCGAAACTAGGGCTGTAGGGCCTCTTTGCAAGAGCGGGGAAGGAGGTGGAGGATGTAAAAGTTTGTGCGTTTTTGAAATAAATTGGCCAATGGCTTTTTAACCCTCCGTGGATTTTCCGGAAACCACAAAACTGTCCTCAAAGACACACAAAGTTATCTCCCATCGCTGGCCACAGGAGCGTCCGTGCAGAGTGCCTGCTGTGCGTAGCGCCGGAATAATGCCTTCATGTAGGGAAGGGGCTTTAAAATAGTGAAAATTTTGACATTAGGCAAGCAATTCAAATTCCTTTTGAATTTTCGGATGATGTCGGCCCAAAGAATAGGCAAAGACGAATCGTGCCGGACCCTAAACACATATGGACACCCTTGGTGTTGTGTGTGAATGTGGCGTCTTGCTTAGTTTCACTTGGCTAAGTGATGACTCGTGCGGCCCATTTGCAACCCTCCCACCCACCACGTTGCAAACCACATCACTTTTGAGTTTCAAATACTTGTCTCTATCACACCATGCCACCGATTGATCTTGGATAAACGACTTGCGATACTTGTGATAGATCAAGGCACCAACGAGTCGCCTACAGCAAAGTCGGTAGAAGCGAAGGGAAGAACAAATAAGCACATAGCGAATAAACTCCCCCTAAACCCACGCGATGTGTATGTGCCGCGGCACGTTTGCTTCCCATGAGATGTAGGAGCACATGTGTGTTGGTTTCCACCATACCGAGGACTAGAAAGGGTAAAGAGAGACAATATGGATGTCAAGCATGTGAATGTTCGACCGTTCCGCTATGGAGTCAAACTCAAAGGCTAAATTTTGTGGATAGGTCTTGAGCAAGTGTTCATGGACCTCGGATAGGGGGCATCGGTGCAAAATGGTAGCATCATCCAAAAACTTGAACTGAACGCCTTGCTCCCTTCCACCCAGGTACATTGCGCAGCATCAAGGGACATGCCGGCTTCCAGGGTAACGAGGTAAGCGGCTATTTCAGCAAATGGGCAACACACGCGCTTCTATGGCATAGGAACCCGACCCCCCCTCCCCCTCTAGGGTCTATCATTGTAAACAAGCGCCTAGTTCTTAAAGTCCCCTCTGCAGCCAAAATCAAAGCTCGTCTTCCCAAACATGAATTCGCTGAACTTCACCTCCCTTTCAGCTCCGACTTCTACAAGCATTCTATTTTTTTCTCTGCCTTCACCTTCAAGTGGACGTCAGGAAACTACTCCATGTCTACCTATGAACCGCACTGGAAGTTGGCTGAGTACCTCTGCCACGTGTGCTCCCTGAATCACCCTTTGGATCATCACCTTCACTGCCGAGTGCCCTTCCATGGACTCGTTCCGTCAGCCTATGTTCCAAGCATGCCCCCCCCCTTTTGACGTGATTACCGCCGTGTGGTGGGAAACCCAGGAGGTCACCAATCGCCGGCACTTCATTCGTACCCTAGTACCCCGTTCCCTAGCTGATATGCTCTCTACCCTCCCAGTCGGGAAGTGCTTGGCCGAACACAAGGAGGACTTACGTCACGCCCTGGTTGGCGACGTCCGGCCCTCACTAGCATCCTCCACGAAGTCTTGAACCACCTCCGTGAGCACCCACTTCCCCAGCCTCGCCCATCCCCAGTCTCCAGCAACCCTGGGGTACCCCTTACTCCACCTATAGCACCACTAGGCACCCCCGGCCAATAGTCACCCCTCAATACCCCCCCCCCCCCCTCCCCGTGGCCGTATCCAGGAAACAAAAGCCAAACAAGCGAAAAGCAAGTCCACCCTCCGATCCCCCCCTTCCATTTCACGGGCAAACGCCAACGCCTCCAAAAACCACATCCAACGCCATCCCGCCGTCGTCGAGAAAAATCCTCGCGCAAGAAACCACCGTCCAGCAACACCCGTCGCATCCCTTTTCATTTCCTTCCACTTCCCACTATAAATGCGGTCCCGCCCCATAGCATTGACGACCCCCCCCCCCCCACTTGATCACCTCTCCTTCCGCTAACCAAAAGTGCATTACCTGACTCTAATTCACGCCGGTCGCAGATTCAGTCCTTATCACGTTCTATATACTCAAACCCGGCGTTGAACAGATTTCCCCGGACCATCTGGATGCCAGTGTGGGGCCTTGGCCGGGCCGTAAATGTTGCTTTGTGTTAAAAAAAAAGGGGAGCGAAGGGAGTAGGCGACGAGAGGAAAGGGCAAGGGCAAGGAAAGGGCAAGGGCGCGGGCGGCAGCGAAGGGGGCAAAGGGCATGGACAAGGAAGGGGGCTGGAGGGGGCGCAAAAAGGCGGAGGGCGAGTGACAGGGAAGGGACCCAAGGGCAAGGGCGAGGGAGGCGACACAGGGCGCCACGGCAAGTGCAGGCGGCGCCCGGAGGCGGGATGGAAAGGGAAGGGCAAAGGGCACCACCCGCACGGGAAAGGAGGCGGGGAAGCCCCGCGGGCGGAGGTCCAAGCGGCGCAGTGCATCCGCCTGTTGGATGCCGGCACACCACGCCCACCACCACCATCACCAGTCCATCTACAACATCGACCCCTCCTTGGGGGCCCTGGTCCCCCCCCAACCCCCCCACCACCAAGTTTGCCCGCGCGGAGCTGCCCTGCGCGACCCCGCCCCCGCGGCACGGGAGCTACGGGCTGAACCGGCGCGGATGGCCGCCGCCTCGGCGGCGCAAGAGCCCCGAGCGGAGCCGGCGCGGAGGTCCCTCGCCCCCGCAGCACAGGAACCCCAAGCCGAGCCAGCGCGGGGAGTCACAGAGGCCCCGCGCCCTGCCGGGACCTGGGTACGAGATTCGGACGCCATCACCGACCCCCTGGGGGCGAGACCCTCCCGGCGGTGCTGTTGGTGCTGGGGTGGCTGAACTGGGCCACCTCCGGGTACCGGAGGAACCGTTCGTTCGACGACGTGTTCGTCCGGCGGGCCGGGGGGAACGGGGAGGTGCCCCCGGGGGGCTGGATGGCCCGGGAGGACCACGAAAGGGTCCCTCCGGCCATCATTCAGGTTGGGTGCCCGGGCCGTGAGCTAGGATGGCCAGGTTTTTTGGAGGGAGGGGGGGGTGCTCCGCGTCATGGACGCGGAGACCAATGAGTTGGTGGCCCGAGCCCTGCGCGCCGCCCTAAAACGTTGGCGCTACCGCCCGAGGAATCTGACGCCGCCGCAGCCCCAGCCCCCACAGAAGCGGAGGCGAAAGTGACGGCCCGGAGTGCGGGAGGACCACAGCCGCGCCCCTGCCCAGGGAAGGCGCGCGCAGCCTGTGCCGGCCCCCACACGCCGCCCGGGAAGTGAGGGGGGGTCAATTGCAACCGGCTGGCAACCGCGCACCGCCCGGCATGGAGTGGTGACGGCGAGGGGTCGCTAACACCTGGTCCCCACCGCCGCCCCGAGCCTGCGGCCGCTGGAGGCAGAGGCGGTCGGCTAACCGGGTGACCACTGAGCCTCGAGCCCGTGGACAGACCTAAGCGCTGGCGGGAGTCTGCTCGCAACGCCCGTCCGAAGTCAACTAACCAAGGCCCATGACCTCTGGCAACGGGCACGGGCGGGGGACCCATGCCACCCCCCGTCCACATACGAGCCCATGGCCCCCGCTGCGACGACACGGGGCACGGACCCCCCCTACACGCCATTACCCGTGGAGCCCCCCCATGCCCCGCGCCACCGCTCACACACCGAGGGACGCGAGGCGGGGGCCACACCCTCGGACCCCGACCCCATGACTCTGGCTGGCATGCCGACGACGCACAGGGACAGGGCAAGACCAACGCGGGACCGCAGATGCCGCCGCCGCTTGGCGCGCGAGGGGGGGGACCGTCGCCGCCGCCCTCCAAGTTCCAGCGACGGTGCGGATCCCAGGAACCACCTGCCAGCGACACTCGACGCCCCGGCGAGAGCGGAAGTAGGGGCCCTCCTAACCCTGATGCCTCTAACCCCTCTGGCCCCCCTGACCCAGCCCTCACAAATTTCACCCAGGGACGGCCCCCGAACAGCGGAAGGTTAGCCCGGGCCGCCGCCCCTCACCGCCGGCGTGACCAGTAACCGTAGTCCCACACCCTTGGCCCACGGCGGCAGATGAAGGGGGGGACAAACGCCGCCGCCGGTGACCCTCGCTGCGGCAAGACGACCGGCGGGACCCCCCTCGCAACGCGGGGAGATCACCGCCCCCCCCCCCCCCCCGCCCCCGAAGGGCGGGCAACTGGGCCTGCACACCACAGCACCGGGTACGCCACGCCACCCCGACACAGCCAACCGAACCACCCCCTTACGTCTGCCGCAGGCGAAAAGGGGGACGAATGCCACTGATCGTGACCCTCACGGCAACAAGGCACGCCACGAGACGCGCCTTGCCAAACCGGGAGGATCACCACCCCCCCCCCCCCTAGGGTGCGCCACCGGACCTATGCACCAGTGTGCCACAAAACGGGGCACGCACGCCACAACGCCCCTGAACAACCTGCCCACCCGCCCCTTATGTCTCCCAAAGGCATGGCACACAATGTTATGCGCTGAACGACATAGACTGGCGGGACGGGGGACGTGGCCGCCGCGTCCTACGCCGCCGGCAACGTCACGGTCCACCTTGCCCTGAGCGATTTCCCGCCCTGCCCGGGGGGGGGGGCGCACCACGACGCCCACGCGCTTCGCCTCCGGGTGGAGCACCCTGTCGCGACCGCGGGCGCCCCGTCGCGGCACCTGGCCGCGGTCAACTCCGAGGAGTCGGAGGGGGGGAGGGCGGGGCCCCCCGCTTGGCGGGGCCCGACTGGCGGATAGGGGGGGGGGTTTCCCCACGGGCGGGGGTGGCTTGCAGAGCCGCGTGGTGTACAGTGTTGACTGACGCGCCGGCTCACGCTGCGCCACGCTAACCCCTGCCGCACGCTAGCCACAGGAACAAAGGGCCCCGCACCAGTGCGCTGCTGACCCACTGACCTCCTGAGCCCGGACCCCGCCCCCCAGCAAACCGGCCCTGGGTGGCCGTCGCCTGTGGCCCCGCACCGCGCACGGATGACACACTACGCAAGTGGCCACACCGTCTCACACCGCCCCGTGCCCTGCGAAGTCGCGCCGCAGTCCTTCGGAGCCGTAGGAGAAGAGGCAGGCGGGACACTCGGGTTGGTTATGTCCACACACCGTTCGCCCCCTAACCATCTCTCCATAGTCTTTCCTCCCCATATCCTCCAGGTGTGCCGTGGCGCGCGCACCCGTAGACCAGCGACGGACCTGGAATCTTGCCGACTTCGGGGCGTACTCGACGCACGTCAGGTGAACACCAGTATGCTTCATGGTGACCGAACACGGACATCGTATTCCCGCGCTCCCCGCAGGGAGGGGACGAGCCCGGGAGGGGGCAGGGGGACGAGGCGGCAAACAGAGACCCCCCCCCTCGGGGAGAGCAGGCTCCCCCCAGCGTGCCCGGCACGGCGCCGGCGCGACCCCCCTGGGTGCTGCAAAGCCCCCCCACGGAGAAAGGACCCCGTCCCCCCACCATCCGACCCACCCCCCCCCCCCCCCACGGCCCCGCGACCCCCGGGCACCGGAAGCGACCCCCACGCGACCCACCGCCTGGCAGCCGCACCGGTCGGCCGCCGAGACGGCGGCGGAGGGACGAGCAGGTGGGATACATGCCACACAACGTCCCCTTTGGGCGACGCCCAGGCGACGCCCAGATGCTCACGGTTGCAAGTCGGAACAGTATGGCCTCAACGCGCTCCATGGCCCAAGGGACGCAGTGGAAGACCGCTTTGGTGCCCGTGCAGGGAGGGCAGAGGTACGCACGAGCCATCCCCCCGCAGGCTACACAACGCCGCTCGACACCGGGCAGGGGGGCACCAACGCAGCACCCCGCCCCCCGCCCCCAATACCCCCCGCCCCGCCTGGGCAAGAGCACGAAGCTACCACACCCCCCGAGGCCCCGCCCAGCGGCTAGACTAGGTGCCCCCCCCCGAACTAGACGAACAGAGAGACAGCCGGCCCCATCCCCGGCCGGAGCCGCCCCCCCCCCACCGTGCCCCGACCGTACAAAGGGCTACCCCGGCCACACGTACCCACCCCCGTGGGGGCACGCCACCGAGAACTAGGAAGGGAGACGCGGGGACCGGGTTTCCCCCCCCCACACACACACACGACGGGCGGAGCAAGGGACCCGAGCCGGAAACGCGGAGGGGCACCGACCACTTGGAATGACCCTACCAGCGCCCTGCGAGGGGACCGCGCGAAGTGCGTGCAAAAACCGGCGAGGGGGAGGAGCGCTAACACCTTAGGAGGCCTTAATTGCCCCCCATGGTGACCCTCAAGAAGTGGAATTTGTTACCCCGAAACGGGGTGATTTTTTAGGGTATGAAATGCAAGGGGGGGCGGTCACTATTTCAATTTATGTTTTAAAAGCCATTTTTTGAACCATACCAATGTCCCAATTCCAATTTCAACCCCCAAATCAGCCAAATTGCCAAAATGAAGCGAAATTTCGCCACTCCTTGAAATTGGCCGATATCACACCCTTTTTTCATGTATTTTTTCACTCATGAGACGCGAAATTACGCCACTCCTTCATTATTTGATGTTTTGATGCCCTTATTGTGTATTTGTATATTTGTGTGCTAATTTGATTTCATTTGTCCCCAAACTTGTGCCTTTGATGAATTTTATGAACATTCCGACAATCTTGACATGCAGTATATTCCCTGTTCTGAGGCAAATAGTGAGTATTTCGATTGAGGTCACCACAGGACATGGATCCGGCACTGCTTATGGTGGTTGTGGCAAATCGTGAGTTTCGGACCGTTGATGACCTCATGACGGATGTTGCCAATGGGGGGTCCGCAAGGTTATTGGCTGTCTGGGCCCTGGCAATGCGGACACATCGACGATCACGGAAGGACTTTACACGGTTGTTGTTTGCCCATGGAATACGGAAGAAGCCCCATTGGTACACTGTTTTCTCAAATCCATTGCGATGCTTGTTGCAACTTCTGAGAAAGATGGTAGCTCCTGATGCACAGTGCCAGGATGTGCCAATACCTATTTCATTGAGCCGGAGGACCCGCCGATGGTTGGCTCCCACAGGACTTATGCATGCAGCTATTCCCTCACTTACTGCCAATGCGCGACAACAAGCAACATGGCTTTGGCAAAGCATGCAGAACCACCAGATGGCGGTGTGGTATGACAACTGGGTGAAAAAGAATTATGGGTTGGACCCGCTGCATCTTGACCACTCCATAAATTGCACAGTTGTGGCCATGTTACATTTGCCAGCCCTACCACCATCTCGATCCGGGTCATGTCTCACTAATTGGTGCCGTTTAGACAATTGGGGCACGTGTTGATGCTTTACAACTTCGTCATGCGGATCTGCTTCGGCAGGTTTGTGCTCTTCCTGACATGATTGAGCATACCTTTGTCAGAGTCCTCCTGGACATTGTGCGGCAAAATGTGCTATCTCTCCGCTGGCAACCAATGATGCTGTCTCAACGACGGCACAACGACAGCACAACACACATGCACACATGTGCCAAATACGCAGGCAATGGTATAAACAAGCAACGTACGACACAAGGATGTGGTATGCGGATGCAAAAATGCTGCTGCTGATCTGCGGGCGATACCAAAGGATGTGCGCTGGCACCGATAAGCCGCTGGACCTTCACCTACGATAGGCACACTACATGTGGTGCCAGCAGAAACACTTGGCAAACATGACAGAGTGCTACCATGACGCCTGCAAACATAAGACGACACAATACCGGCAAACAACCTGACAAGCACGATAGACGATATACCTCATACGGAAACGGCCACGAGAACATTGGGACCCCACCCTGGTCGGAAGTCCCGATGCATCCTCTACCGAAACGCCACCAAACGCACTGGGATCCAAACGAGTGGGAAATACCAATGACATGACCACTACCACGCCAACGGGAAGCCATGGGGGCGCAGGCGTGAGCTGCAGCCCGTATGCACACCCTGGCTATGCCGAAATCTATACTCTGCATCGAACTTGGCCCACAGTTGCCCTTGGCACATTATGAACTGGCCTATTGGATAAAAAAAATGATGCTGTCTCAAGTACGGTGTGGCACCAAACTGAATCACTTGAAACTGCTAACTACAATCCGGCATGTGCAGCAGGCTCTCTCCGTTGGCAACCAATGATGGTGTCTCAACTACAGTGTGGAACCAGACTGGATCCCTTGAAACTGCTTACTACAATGCGGCATGTGCAGCTGGCAACTCGTCATGATTTACCACTGTGTGTGGATATGAAGATTCACTGTGACCTCTTGAAATACCTGTATGGGCAGAGTTACACTTCATGGAACTTCCGATTCCACTAGTCGAGCCTCCCCCTCATCTACGGGGTTTGGCACCCGTACAAGCATATGATCACCATGCTTTACCGCAACTTTATGCCCATTATCTGTCTGATCGAGAGAGCACACACCGATTTGAAGGAAGGCGATGCAGTACCAAACAAGGTTAAGCTCCTTCATATGGAGAACACAATATTGGCGCGTTATCTGAATGCTGGCACTTACCTCCCAAGAGTTCAGGCATAACTTGATGCGCTTGCCGTTGTAGCGCAGAATGGACCATCGACGGACATGCAGTCTAAAAGCAAGGAGCTACTTTTGGGGTTGAAGCTGTTGTTGAAGGAGTAATGCCTTGCTGCATTTAGGATTGGTGTCGTTGTGAGAGACGGCAATTGGGCTGGTAGAGATCCCGGAAGTGGGAAGAATGCCTTGGCAGTGCCGGAGTCTTGTTTGTTGGTTATGCTTTCTTTGGTGGGGGGTCAATGGGAGAATGTGGAGTACATCAAGACATTTGTGACTGCTCTGGTCACATGGCAGTGTTGGCACTCTCGAACGGCCGGTTGTATTCACAGTGAGGAATATGGGGAGGCTATGTTGATTAGGTTGTGCAAGTTGTGTGCACGATGCCGGATATGGACTACCATCACATTCCTGAGCGGCACCTCGCAAATTTTTGTAACGCCGAGTAAGACCCTGACAAGGAGGAAGAACGTGCGGTTCTCACTGACAGAGAAGTGTGTCAAGTGGTATGGGTCCCATCTGAGAAAATTTATTATGAGTGTGTCTGTTGCATCCTTGCCCATTGTACAATGGAAGCCGCCACCCCTTCGGGGAGTAAAAGCCGTTGTGTTGCGTAGTGTAGATGACCTTCGGTTTTCTACTGCATTTGCAGCCGTTCCACCACGTAGCGTTCTTTTCAGTGTCTTCCACAAATATATCAGGACCCTTCTTCATAAGAACCCTCCAAGCGATGACCTTCTTACGGTTCTACAACAAACAGTGCCTCCATCAACGATTGCACGGCAACAGAATGTGGATATCCAGAGAGTGATGCAAATTACCCGCCCGCCAAAGCCCAAACCCAAACCAAAAGCCAAACCAGGGAAACCCGTTGCAAAACTAGGTGCCCCTCACCCCCGCCCCCCCCCTCCCCCCCATCCACGGTGCAACCACCGCCAAACGTGCCCCAAGGAATCCAAAACCACCAGCCAAACCTAGCCCATATCAACCAGTACCGCAGAATAGGGTGCAGCATCCGAATTGGGGGGGGGGGGGGGGGCAGGTGCGGACAATGCGAGCAATGACGAGGACGATGGCCCCGAGGTGGCATTGTTTGCAGTCCACAGTAACAGTTATGACAGTCCTGTTTCGGATGATGACGACATAATAGTTAATCCGGATGACGAGGAGGTTTTTGGACAGGATACTTCACAATGGGACCGACATACCTGTTGTCCTCACAATGTACCGAATACTGTCCCTGGATTGTGGTGTTTTTGCATGGAGTGGCGAAATTTCGCCACATTTGAGATATTTGGTGTTTTCAATAGTGCTTTTAGCATATTTTGGTTTTGGACGCGAAATTTCGCTTGCTTTTTGGCTTTGTGTGTTTTGAGCCTGTGTCCGACAGGGTACTGTTACACTGCTGCCACTCGTACCACTAATGTGCTATTCATTTTTGTGTGCGATCCCGACTCTCATGATTTTACGTATTACATTTTGCTCCGACTGTCATGATGTGTGATTGTAGCTACTCTCTGCAGCATTACGGGAATTTCCCTTGCAAAGGCTATAATTCAGGAACAACTCGTCCGGAAACAACCAAATCACCACTGCCTGTCAATGTGATCCATGCCCAGAGCACCCTGATTTCTTCCAGGCCCCCACTGTCATGTCATCTGTACCCCCAAAATCAAACACCAATGTGCCTGTGGCCCTAGAGCCACCCTCTTTATCGCAACCCTCGCAGGGTCCCCCGAGGGCCCCGGTCAACGGAGTCCGCACAGCCGGGGGAACAAGAAGGCCACCCCGAAAACAATGACTCTAGCAGATGCCGTCCAGAAGACAGTGGTGTTATCCCACAACGTCCTGCGGGTGGATGTCAACCGCGAGCATGCTCAAATTTGGAAGGTCAGCAAGACCAGACTGACGCTGCGGGTGGAGGATTTGGCAAGGGTACCTCCCGTGGGGATCATCAAGGGATTACTGACAGCTGTATGTTGCTGCACGTGCACCTACGCGTCTGTCGTTTGTGTGCGGGCCTGTGGACGAATTTTCTTCCGTTATTGCGTCAGTGGGTAGCTTCTGGATCAGTGGTGTTCAGCATGTCTTTTGTGCAGCAAGGAGACTGGCTAGTGAACGTGACAAAAAGAATCTTGACCCTTTGAGATGGCAACTGCAGTTTGAGTGTATGGTTCTGAGATGGGTTACTCCCTTGCGCCAGAGGAGACACCTGGCCGGCCACCAGCAGATAGCACAACTGTCACGCACAGCAGCATGCATGAGTGAGAGGGCAGTGCTGCTGGTGGACAACTTGGAGGAGCCTGAGAATGCTGATCTCAGTCTCACCGACGTGTGCCGCCAGATGTTGGAGGAGGCTGGACTGATAGCTGATGAAGGAAGCGTGGTGTGTGACTGTTGCTCGGATGCGCATTACTATCCTGGGCCCGAAAAATTTGGTTGTATACACTGTAGGGTTGTGTGGCACAACGCTGGCTACCCTTGGCTAGAATGATTGAGGCAATTGGCTATAAAGCAGTCGATGGAATACGCAATTTCGAGAGCAAGAGGATCCCCTTGGCATTTGGATCATTCAAACCATTGGAGGGGCTCATTGGACCATACCTGTCACAGTGTGCCAGATACATGGAGACTCCACGAGCTACTGTTGCAGGACTGGCTAAAGTGGCACGTGAATACCAACGAGAAATGCGATGGGGATGGATTGTTATGCATCTTGACTGTCGAGAGGAGCTGGTTTACCCATCCCGCAGTATGTTGTGCAGGCATCCTGAATTGCACTATGAAATCATCGAATTCTGCTGATAGTGGCGAAATGTCGCCTCTCAGCTGGTTTGGGCACCTAGTTTTTCTCTATATTAGGAAATACATCCGAGATTGCTACCCTACATCGTCATATCAAGGGGATTGGTGCATGGAAGTTCCGCTGTGCAGACTGGGTGTACACTGATGACATGCCTTTACCTCCATGGCACTCTGTGTGCATGGCCGAATTCTTGACATCCTCAAAATATGTAGACTTTAGGAGGCACCTGGCCAGACCTCAGTATTCCTTTGACATTGCTAGCTCCGAAGGGAATGTGGTTCACTTGAAGACAATTTCTAGTTGTGGGGCAGATGCTACTGGCGGTGAGTCCCCCTTTCAACTTTTGCTTGTGAATCCTACTACCATTTTAAATGCTATTGTCGTTGGGTTGCCCTTGATACTGGCTGTCATTGAGGTTCCAAACGGCTGGTCCATGGGTCTACCACCTCTTGCTGTGCGACATGTTTCAATGGGGAGACCACCGGTGGTTGCTGGTGAATTGGCGGATGTTTGAATCATCATGAGCTAGCTGCATACTGACCTAGCTGAGGAGGGAGTGAATCATGTGAGTGTCATGGTGTACAACACTGGCAGCCGCAATCCGAATTTCACTCCGATGCAATCAGTGATGACAATTGTCACGTTGACTCCAATTCCAAGGAAGGTACATTGCCCCCTGTGAATTGATCCCTCAAAGCAACAAAATCTCACCATCAAGCGAAATTTCGCCACTCCCGCCATTTTGCGCAATTTGAACCATGTATTTAGCTGCCGATGTACGTCACGTTCAGTGAAGCCACATTATCCAGTATCCTGTGTCCTCAGGCTGTTCAATGGGTGCTAGAGGTTATGAAAGTGGCAATGAATCTTACAAATTGGGTGCTAGTTGGGTCTTGCTCTCCAAATCTGGCTATTTAGCTTCACATCCGTCTGAAGTCGGATATTTCGGTTGTATTTGGTATCCTCGGTTGATGAACTACCTAAAGAAATTGTTGAGCTCACAACTGGTATTTTAAGAGAGGCTGACCCTCTGGCTGCAATCTACTGGGAGTTTGTGTTGCCACAAGTGCACAAGAGTATGCCTGTCGACAGGACTGGAATGGCTTATGTACCTGACGACCCTGATGAACAGGACTGCATGGATAGTATGCTCGACGTGGATGCCAAGCCCAAGGGAACCCCAAAGCCGAAGGCATCTAAGCCAAACCTCAAGAAGGGGACGGCCAGCAATCGCCCTAGTGTCAATGCAGGTGGTAGTGCCAAGCCCCAAGCAACGCCTACGAAAAGTGCTCAATCACCCTCTGTTGAGGCTCCAGCGACGCAAGATGACGAGGAGCAGACACAGCAGCAGATTCAGCAGTTGGTCACGCCACACAAAGGCAATACACATCCACTGTTTGAGCCGAAAGGACAGTCACCGTCACCAGAGGGATTGGAGAACTTTGCGAATTTGGTGAGTGGTGGGACTGCACCAGCAGCCCAGCCACAACAACAACCTCAAAAAGGAACACATTTCGGGAACAAACGACGACGGTGATTTGGTTTTGACTGCTATGATGAGAGGATGGTGACTGCAGAACCACCATCCTCTGAGCAGTCATTTTGAATTCTAATTTGTGTCCGATTTTATTTGATTTCCTATTCTGACACAACCTTTGTGGGTGTTGGCACAGGCAATTGCCTTTTGTAGGCAACATTTGGTAATTTCTATGACGTATGTTTGTGTATTGATTGATTCTTAAGAGTTCCTTATGGTTCGAATCGTATGTCCGCGATATTGTGAATCAATCTTGTTCCGTGGCATGCAGGCAATGCACTGACATTATTTCATACCTCATTATACTGCATTTTGCCAAATGTGTCGAAATTTCGCGTCTCAATGAAATACCCTGAAAATGCGGGTCTGTTTCACCATACATCTCATTATACTGCATTTTGCCAAATGTGTCGAAATTTCGCGTCTCAATGAAATACCCTGAAAATGGGGGTCTGTTTCACCATACATCAGTGTACTGCTTCACAGAGTGTCATCTGTACACAACAGGAACCGTTCAGTGGACAATGCAATTTGTCCTTGAGTGCTACTTCTTTGAATTTGAATGCCTGTTTTGGATGGTTTGCTAGTGTCCACAATTGCAGGCAAAATGGTCCAAGTGGACAATATGGGGCATGATTGCAGTTCAAAACTTCATACATTGTGCGCTGTGTGCAATTAGGGGGTAGTAATTCACCATTTTTTTTCACCCCATGAATGGCTTTCATTTTGCAGACCCCCCACCCCACCCCCCGGGCAATTAAGGCCTCCTAAGAACACTGCGGGAGCGCGAGTGCACGAACACACAACGGACACGCGGCGCGCACCAAAAGGGCAACCGGACCGAGCTCGCGGAACGCACATACCAACTGTAATGGTGTACTAGCAGGCGAGGAGAAGGGGCACCCGGACGGGGCAACCCGCCATAAGGGAGGGACGGCGAGGGGGGGGAGAGGGAGACGAGAAGCACCGGCCCTGCCTCCCATGACCTGCCGCCAGCGCTGTGCAGAAACAAACAGGGCACTACACCCGCCAAGGCAGTAGTGGCGCGCTGCGCCACGCACCAGCCCCGCGGCTAGGCAGCCTCCGCGCCAGCCCATGGGGGTCCCACTGGGGACAAGCCAGTACCACGGGCCCAACATCGCCGGCACCCCGGGCGACCATGCAATAGGGGGGCGACGTAGTGGGTAAGCGCCTGCAACCTAGTTGCTAAACGACACACTGACCGGGCAGTGGCAAAATGGGGAAGTCGGGGAGGGACAAGGCTCCGAGCCCCGTGAACCCGGGATCTCCGCCACCTGGCGGGAGGTTTCTCCCAAAGGGCACCCCACTAGGCCCCGGTGGGGAGCATTTCACGTGGCCCGACCAGGGGGCTCCCCGGACCCGAAACGCGTTCAGTACCCGAAACCTCAAACCTCAAACCTCAAACCTGGTATGGACGGGATGAGACGCACCCCCCCGTACTCGTTTGTGTGTGACGCCTTCCCCCGTGAACCCGCGCCGCAACCAAACCCCCCACTGCCCACCGACATGCCCCGCAGCTGGGCCCACCCGCTCCTGTCCACCCCCGTTTCCAGAAAGAGGAGAGCCCACGATAGGGGCCAAACCCTCTGGCAGGAGCACCGAGGCTGCCTCCTGCTCCTGCTTGTCGTCGCGACGCGCGGGGGCTCGCAGCGCGTTTTGGGAGCCACCCCTCCTCACCTCTACGGCCCGCCCCCCCTCCGGGCCGGCCTTTTAGCGGAGCTAGAGCGTCACCGCAGTAGCCGGACTCCACCTCGTGCCGCTTCCCTCGAAGACCTTGCAGGACCCATGTGGCCCCATGGTCCTAGACCTTGCCCCCGGGTGGGACCTCTGTGGTACGTAGTGGGCCGAGTGGTTCACGCACCTCCCGCACCAATGTTGATGGGTTGCAACCGGCTCGTCATCCCTCCAAAGCCGCGGCCACACCTACCCATTTACCCCCACTACCGCACCGCACCACCTGCAGCACGCACCGACACACCAGGGAGGCGGGACGGGTAACAAAGGGCACGCGGCTTGGCGACACGCGTCAGCCACACTGAATGTGCTTGACAGCTTCACTGCCGCTAAAGATGTTGGACTGCAACGGCTTCACCCACCGGGACGACCGCTTCCACGGCCGCTCGCGCTCCCGCTCTTGCGTCTCCCCGGCGCCCGAGGGGGAAACTCCCGCAGAGTGGGAGGAACGACGCCTGGCAAAGGCCGCCGCCCCAGTCGCGCACCCAGCTGTGGTGCAAGTTCCGGAGCAGGCGCCGGCCGAGGCCACCCCCGCGGCCACGGCCCCCGCCTCCCCGCGCGGGCCACCAGAGCAGGCCGCCGTGACCGCGCAGAGCCCGAGCACGCCACCGGGGGAGGCGCGGGGGGATGCAAGCGGGGAGGGTGGCCGCGCTGCAGGGGCGCCGGTGGCTGGTAACGAGCAGGACAAGTACCGCTCCAACGTGTAGCGAGACCACACCCTGCTGTGCCCCCGGAAGCCGTATTCGGCAGGTGCAGCTGACGTCGCCGGCTGCGACGGCGCCCCCGGCTGCAGTCGCAGGTGGCCGCAGCAGTGCCGTTGGCGGCAAGTGGGGCAGCGCCCCAGCACCACAAGCCCGTTTCCCCGACGGGCGCCACAGGCGGCCACAGCCCTCCCCTCCCACACGCCAAGGGAGCAACCATCACGCCGCCCCAAATGCAGCGGCAAGTCGACCAGCGGCAGCAGGTCCAAGCAGGGCCGGGGGGGGGGGGGGGGGGGGGGGGCAAGGGGGGGGGGCGCAAGGACCGCGATCCAGCGGGAAAGGGAAAGGGGACGGACGGGGCAGCGAAAGGGGAGCAACACCACGGAACAAGGAGTGGCAAGGGAAGGAAGGTAACGGACGGCGAGAAGCGGGGAAAAGGACAAGGGAAGGGGTAGGGACATGGACGCGGGCGCGAAGGAGAGCGGCGCCACGGTAAGGGTGGGCGGCAGAAGGACGCACGGGGCAAAGGGAAGGGCAAAGGGCACCACCTGCCGGGGAACGGGGAAAGAGACACCCAACGGGGCAAGGCTCCCAACCGACAGTTTGTATCATCCGGACCATCACACGCCCACCACGTCGCCAAGCGTCGCACGTCGCTTGCAGCCGCTACACCCTCTGACCAAACGGTCACGTGGATGTCGCACTTGGTGGCCGAGGTGTGCCATAGTGGTGTAGCATCTGCGCAAATGATAATCAAGAGCTGGTCTTTGCCAGGGATGTTAAACGTACTGCACGCCCTACCCAACGTCAGCTGGCTTTGCACTACTTCAAGGAGTGGACATACAGCGGCGAACCGGCGCGATACCACCCCCGATGAAACCTCCAGGGCCGTTGCGACGCATGGCAACAGTTTGCTGCGCCACTCTTTTGATTCCCTTCATGTACAATTGCACTCCAATTTTAACATATTGCGCGTGGATGTTGGAGGTGGAGATGCTGCTCATTAGGTGTGCGGTTTGCAACACTTGGATCACTTCCTGGGAGGCATGCTGTTCGTCGTCATCGCGCACCTCGTGGCGGTTGGACTCAATCACTATACCGTTACTGGTTGTGCGCACAACGATGTCGTCATCTCCAAGCAGAGCGCCCACAACGTCGTGAATGTATTTCCATCTCTTTCGCCGTGCATCTCCAGATCCCAATACGGGGTCACACGAACTACACTGGCAAGGAAATTGGCAACGGCCTTTGCATTACATTTAAAATGAAAGCCTGCCAAGAATTGTGAGGGCAGGGTGTGCACAGCAAGTGCCACGGGAACCCCACAGGAACCCCCTTCCTGCACAGGAACCCCCCCCCTTCTTGGCCAGGAACTGTCCCAAGAACCCCACAAGAACCCCCCTTCTTGTACATGAAAACCCTTCTTGGGCCCCTTCATGGACCCCTTCCTGCACAAGAACCCCCCCCCCTTCCTGTAAAAGAACCCCCTTCTTGTACCCCTTCCTAGACATTTTCTGCACACGAAACGCCCCCCCTTCCTGTACCTTGTGTTTCGGTGTACTGCCCCATTGCCGCCACAACAGATGTTACCCAGGTCCTCTCAAACACCGTTGTCACATGGGGGCCAGACATTGCGTCCTTGGCTGCATGCCAACTACACATGTCATGCAACCGCGTCCATGCTTGGAGAGCTTAGAAATCTCAGTGGTGCCCCCAAGGGTGAAGCTATGTGAAGCTCCCCGCTCCTGGCACCACCTTACGCGCCCTGCGCACGACGTGACTACTATCCTACGCGACTGTCGCGCACAAAAAAAGATAAGGGTTAGATATGCGTTAGGGTTGCGCCAAAAAGGACTATTCATTGGTTATGGGTTAAGGCATGGGTTTTTTTGTGCAGTGTGTCGCACACCCCTTGGCGGGTTCGCACAGCCTTGCATGCATGCGTGCAATCTTGGGAGTGGGCTGGTCGCAGCACACGTGTACTGCCACCACCGGGACGCAACTCCCTCTCAGTGTGCCACCAAGGGTTGTCTCCCCACGTCTCATGCCCACACAGCTTGGCAGAACCCGAGCACCCCTCAACGGCCGCCAAGACCGGAGGGACACTCGGGATCCTTGCGCTCTCATCGCCACTGTGCCTCGCCACTCCTCATCACTTGCTGGGGCTGGGGCCCTCTGCCGTACGTCCGGTTGGGGATGCTCAACGCCCGGTCACTTTCTGCAGTTTTCTCCTCCAGCAGAGACTCGTCCTTGACCTTGCTTGCCTGCGCCTCGCGCGCCGCGTCTTTGGCAGCTTCCAACCGGTCTTCCAAGGCAACAACTTGTGCCTACCAACTTGCAATGGTTGCCTCCGATTCACAACCTGATCCCGTGCTTCGACCTCCCTCTTGGTTGCCTGCTCCGTGGCCCGCTCTTCCCAGGCATTGCCGCTACTTGCCATCGCCTTCTCAATGGCACCAGGCAACACCTCCTTCAACGCCGTGCGCACGACCTCTTGCAACCCAGGTGCCAGCTGCGTGATCACTGTCCCCGTGTGCATTGCCATTGGACTTGCCCGCCTCGGGCTGCCTTGTACGCGCCGCTTGGAGGGGGAGTCGGTGATGACGGTCCTCGGGGCGGGTCGCTTCACGAATCCCCGCACCGCCTTCTCTGATTGCTCCGACTTGACCTCGGGCCCAGGTGGCTGCCACAGTGGCTCTGTACTTGCGGCCGTGCCGGGCTCCTTCTTCACATGTGAGCGTCCATCCAATTGACCCTGTTCTTACCGCTTGCGGTACTGCTCAAGCCACTCTTCAACCGCGTCTTGCACCTCAATGGGGACGCTGCCATCCAAATCCGTCAGCCTTGCCAGACTCACCAGTGTCCTGGTCTGCTCGCTGTACACCAATAAAGACCATGTGTTGTTGGCCTTGGCATGGCCAACAAGGCACAAGTACTGCGCAACCACGTACCTCTTGCCATGTCCTGCATGCCCTCGGGGCAGCTCGGCCAGACTGTCCGTACATGCCACTCGCAACAACAGTTGCAGGGGAGTGGCTGCCTTCCCCTTCCGGACCGTCGGTGTGCAGTCGCGACACCACAACGTGCCCCCCTGCCTGGTCGCAGGACTGTGCATGTCCGTGATGGTCAGCGTCGATTGCAACAGCCATGTCGGAGCGTCCTGAAGACTTGGTGGTCGCCCATCCACAGTCCGCGCAGCCTCCGATGGTGCCACTGGCAGCGGGGCAGCCCGCTCCTCCTCATCGACGGACTTCAGTGCCAGCCGCGGGTAAACGTAGACGTTAGCATGACGAGAAGTACGCAAAATGCAAGGGACGAAAGGGGACAGGACTTGGTCCAGGAAGGGGGTTCCTGCGCAGGAAGGGGGGGGGGGATTCTTGTGTAGGCATGGTCCAGGAAGGGTCTAGGAAGGGGTCCAGGAAGGGGGGTTCCTATGAAGGAAGGGAGGGGGGTCCTGTGCAGGAAGGGGGTTCCTTCGGGGTTCCTGGGATGGTTCTTGTGGAGGAAAGGGCGGGGGTTCCTGTGCAGGAAGGGGGTTCTTGGGGGGGTTCCCGAGTGGCATGCACATGCCACAGCCCGCACACTGTGCCCAACTTGAGCCCTCAAACAACCCTCCCCTTGCATTGCCACAACCGCCAACCCTTGGCAACCAGTACTCACCATATATTTGCCACATTGCATTTTCAACCCCTCCCACCAAAGGCCCTCCGATTCAAAGGGCACCCAGTGTCAACATGCTGGCATGCGCACCAAAAGGCCTGCTCGTGTGCCACCTTGGTGTTGCAAACAATCGCCCCGGCCGCCATCAACAAGCTCGGGTCCACGGGTCTGGGCCGGGGTGGTGCCATCTCCATCCGGTACACCAAAACGTCACTGCTCTGCTCTGTAACCCTGGTACCCTGGGTGAATCCTCCGAAGCGGCCGTTCACCACCACCAGAATGCTCCCAGGCGGCGTAACCAACAAGGCGCGGTGTTCCAATCTCGGCCAGGGCAGCCGCTCACTCTCTTCTGCATGCTCCGCCAGTGGGCAGTCCTCCGGCTTGGGGGTTGTGTCATCGGGAAACACATGTGGTGCGGCCCCTGCCTCGCAATGCCCGGTGTAAATTGTCGTCCCATCCAATGGAATCAAACAGGTCACCATGTGCTGAAGGGAAGGGACACGACTCCGATCAGCGGCCTTGGCACTCCGTGGATCGGATGTTGTTGCTACTGCTGCTTCGGTGTCGCACTTGCTGCACTTGATCCCCGTGTGATTGCGGCAAAGGACTTGCACTCCACACCCAAACACTTCTCACTTGTCGGCTTCCGGCGGCATCTGAGCACTCCACAACTCACAGCGGCCTTGTGTGCCCAAAACAGGGGCGTGATGGCGTGGGTGGTGGCGTAGGACACAGTATGCGTAGACAGCCCACAACACGCAATGATACAGCGAGACCCCGGTTCCGCAGCCATGGCAGGCCGCCTCCTTCATGCACCACCGTCGCGCAGATCACCCACAGGGAACCCCTTCTCCTTGGCATGCGGTGGATGCTCTAAGGCTGAGGGAAGGCACGGGCAGATATGGCGACAAACTGTGCGCAAACATCATCGTCACGGATATCCATCGACATTGCCCAAGCCAGGGAGAGGGCAATGCCATCCACAGGAAGTGACACTGCTGGGAAATCTCGGTGCGGCAGTTGTCGAATGTGGGTGATGGACTCGATTTACCCTTGCGTCATGACATGCAGCGTCTTGCCCTAGATCGCCTCCATCTTGGCCTTCACCGGCGTCATCATGGCCGTCAGGGGCAGCAGGTCCCACAGTTGGATGTGTTCCTCCCCATCTGGAGGCTTGGACATGTCCTCCAGCTTCTCCCACACCATCTTGCGGTGCGGCGGGTCCTGAGCTCGGTCAGGAACTGGGCAGTTGTGGTTGAAGATGCGGACCTAGTGCTCCTCGGTGATCGCCAATGCCTCTGTGTGCGCCTCCTCCACCTCATACTCCGCAAAAAAACCCCGTTGACGGCCCCGGACTCACCGTGCCGAGTGCCTATGCGGCCAGCAGGCTGCTTGCCCTCCCCGTCACCTCCAGCCCGCTCTTTGTCGCGCACCCGACCCCGTGTTGGAGCTGCCGAGTGACTGCCCCACTGCCGTGAACAGTAGAAGGGGAGGGTCTCCTCACCGGACTGCCGCGGATCGAAGAGGAACAGCTTCGTCTTGGCTGTCTCTTTGTACCACCGCTCCTTGGTGAAAGTGGCAGGCCTTGGCTTCGTGGAAGCGAACCGGAGGGTGATGGGCGGCTCGGCATCCACAGGGTTGGCAGCCATGTGCTGGCTGTGGATCCGGGCGTGGTCGCTGGGCAGGTGGGTGGACAGGGACTCCAGCAAGGAGGAGTAGTCCGCTCCGCTGGGCCGCACGTGGAAAGCGGTGATGTCGGGGTTGCGGCGCACTATCTCCGCAATGAGGTCTTAGAGGGCACAGGGGGCCCTCTCGCGGAGGATGGGCTTGGTGATGCGCACCGGGCCAATGGTTGTGCCCGGCGGCCAAGTCACGGCGGAGTTGGTTGGGATGGCAGTGTCGTGGAAGGTCTGCCCCTCCGGAAGGGAGCAGCCACGTGTACCGGCGGGGCCTGTGACGGCCGCCATCCAATCCCAAGCGAAGGGAGAGGCAGACATTGCGAAAACCGGGCTGCCTTTGAGGGGCAAGAAGGGTCATAGTAAGGGGGGTTCCTGGCCAGGAAAGGGGGGGGGTCCTGCCCAGCAAAGGGTCTAGGAAGGGTCTAGGAAGGGGGGTTCCTACCAGGAAGGGGTCCAGGAAGGGTGCAGGGAGGGTCTAAGAAGGGATTCCTACGGGGGTTCCTGCCCGAAAAGAGTTGACTCCCTTGGTCCGACACCGAGGTCGTGATAGTTCCTATACGCTTATTTTGACTCCCAAAACACCCCCCATAAATATGGTGCGTTACTTTAGCGGTGCACTAGCATGTCATCTTGAGGGGGGTTCCTAGGCCACCCTTCCTTGGCTGCACCCCACATTGGCCAAGCCTGAAATGTGATGAAATGAAATAGCTCCCAATGTCGCGTGCTGCTCTGTACGTGGGCACACTGCCAACACACACAACAAACACCAATGCGACCCTGAACCCCTCGCAGTCCCAGGTTCAAACTTTGCGGACTCTTATCCGTGTACATGGTGGCATCCCCAATGAACGCCCACAATGCCAGGGCGTGCACCATGCCGTTCCGCCACACTTCAACATCTCCCAAAATGCAAGGCTCGAGAATGATGGGCCGCCGTTGTGACCGCGATAGGCGACCTTGCGCCTAGTTGCACTTGTGTGCAACAGCTTCATGTATAATTAATGAGTCAAGCATTTCTGAATGCCGTCGTCCGG